>PVJA010001924.1:42394-115983 GCA_004027025.1 Myocastor coypus
TTTTTTTTTTTTTTTTTTTTTTTTTTTTTTTTTTTTTTTTTTTTTTTTTTTTTTTTTTTTTTTTTTTTTTTTTTTTTTTTTTTTTTTTTTTTTTTTTTTTTTTTTTTTTTTTTTTTTTTTTTTTTTTTTTTTTTTTTTTTTTTTTTTTTTTTTTTTTTTTTTTTTTTTTTTTTTTTTTTTTTTTTTTTTTTTTTTGTAAGTGTTGCGGCATGTAGTATTGTTTTCCATCCTTTAACTTTTAGCCTATGAGTTTCTTTATGAGTTAAATGCGTTTCTTGTATATAGCATATTGCTTGATTTTGTTTCCTTATCCACTCTGCCAGTCTATTTCCTTTAATTGGAGAGTCAATTTATATGGATGGTTATAATTGAAATGTATTGACTTATGATTGACATGTCTTTTACTTACTCCTGTTTACTCCTTTTTCTCCTGTTTAATTGGTTGCCCTATTTGGTGAGTTCTTTCTGGTCTCATTTGTAGTGATCAGTTCACTTTGGTCTCCTTCTAAAATATTTTTTAATAGTTGGCATAGCGTTGGCTTTGACATCATGAAATTCTTTGTTGTTCCTTGTCATGGAAATATTTCACTTCTCCCTCATACTTGAAAGAGAGTTTTGTGGGGTATAGCAGTCTGGGATGAAATTTGTTTTCATGGAAGACTTGAAGCACTCTGTTCCATGCGCTTCTTGACTTCATGGTTTGTGAAGAGAAATCTGCCATTATTCTGATGGGTTTTCCTTTAAATGTGATCTGTTTCTTTTCTCTAGCTGCTTTTAGTATATTATTCTTCCGCTGGATTTCTGGTATCTTGACTATTATATGTCTGTGTGTTTTTAGTTGGGTTGATGTTATTTGGAGTTCTGTATGCATCAGTTAACTGAGTGTCTAATTGCTTTCTCAAATTTGGGAAGTTTTCTGCTATTACTTCTTCCTATATTGTTTTTATATCATTTGTACGGACTCCTTCTTTCTCATTGATGCCTATTAGTCTTACGTTGTTCATCTTTGCATGATCTTGCAGCTGTTGAATTACTTTTTCCTGCATCCTGTTTGTTTTTAAGAGATCCTTTCTTACCTTTTCACTAGCTGCGACTGTGGCTTCAAGACATGAAATCCTATCTTCACTTTCATTCATATGGTTTTGCCAGCTTGTGATTGAGATTTTATTTTCCTGTATATCTTTTTGAATCTGTTTCATGTGATCTATTTCTTTCCTGTATTACTCATTGAAGGATTCCATCATTTTTCTAATCTCCTCTAATCTTTTATCAATGTCTTCTTTAGATATACATATTAAGTCTTTCATTATAGCTGTACTTTCTTTTTCTGCTTCAGAGGTTGTTTCTGCTCTCATTTCCTCTCTACCTTTCTGCAGTTGTTCATTTACTTCAGATGCTATTGATTTAAATACTATTAATTAATTTTTTACTTCAGAGGTTATTTCTGATCTGATTCCCTCTATGCTTTTCTGCAGCTGTTTTATTTATTTATTTTTTTAAATTTTGGTCTCTAGTAATTGAAAGATTTCTTTTTAAACTTCAGAGGTTATCTCCAATCTGAGTTCCTCTACACTTTTGTGCAGTTGTTTGTTTACTTTAGATGCTACTAATTCAGAGATTTTGGCTGCATGATTCCCATTTTCTTCTCTGGTAGTGTCTCCCGTATTTGTTCCAGGTGGGCTCGGGACCTGAGATTGCATTGTGCACCTTGTCTGTATCATTCTGTATAGTAGTGAACTTTGGTACAGAAGTGGGTGGGCCTGGCTGCTGGTTTGGCTGTGGTGCAGCAGGTCTCACACAGGCAGGCCTGGCTGCTGGGCCGGTGTTTTTTTTTTTTCCAAATTTAATTGATAAATCCGTAACTCAAAAAGTATTTGTTGGAAAAGAGTAAAAATGTATATTATGAGCATCTAAATATGCCTTACAAAACTATGGACATAGATGTTTCATTCTGTGATGCCCCATTACTGTACAAATTCATGCTCACATTTCTATAACACTGGGCAAGCTACACAGTTGAACTTTTTTTTTTTTTTTTGTCTTTTTGAGACAGGGTCTCGCTATGCAGTTGAGGCTGGTCCTGCGCTCACTTTTGTAGCCCAGGCTGGTCTCGAACTCGCACCAATCCTCCTGCCTCAGCCTCCCAAGTGCTGGGATTACACGCGTGAGCCACCACGTCCGGCTACACAGTTGAACTTTATTACACAAGAAAACCATGGCTGTTCTCTTAATGCCTTGCTCTGCTGGGAGGGTGGCTCTGAGACTGCAAGGCCCATGGGGACCTGGGAATTTGCCTCTTATGCATTCTCTCCATGCACCAAATCCCATAGACACTGTGAAGCTTCGCAAGGATTCCAAGTCTAATTAGCATATTAGTAAAACTTTTAAATGACACTATGAAGAGCATGTATTTGAAATTAATAGCTTCCTGGAAAAGCACCAGAGGAAAAACCAAATGAAGACTCATCCTGTTCAAACTTAGACCTTCTCTCTCTAATAAAGAGGAAAATTCACAATATATGAATACGAATAGCTTGTAAAAAATTGCTAATGTTTGCCAATCACATATTCAGTGTTCCCAGAAACAAAAGAGGAGATCTGAAAATAAGACGAAGATGGGTTCTAAGTGAGCTCCTCAGAGATAGACTTACTATTATTGCCCAATTCAGCGCTTTGCCAAACTTAGAAGTTCTATTTTCCCCTTATGCTCTTTTCTGGCTTAATCAACTTTTGATAGGAAAGTAAGCATGCATGGTGACCAACAATATGGCAATTGCTACACAGACCAGCAGGAACCCCATCACATACAAAGAGGGTCACTGGAGCCAGGGGAGGTCATGCTTGGCGCTCTGATGCTGCATGACAAGCTCAATCCAGAAGATGGCTCAGCCCAGGGTATTCCCTGTCTGCTCCTGGTGAATTCTTATGACCCCATGGCATTCTCTTGATAAGTAGGGTCACTGTAGGCACTGTAGGCACCCAGCAGGTCTACCCTTGTCATCATGTTCACGTTCACCTCCAGAGCTGCACCTTTGGTCTTCATGAGAGTGACGCTGTAATTCTGGTCAGCAAATGTGGGGATTTCCATCGTGGAGACCCCATGATGAATAGCTTCGCAGATCCCATCCATTCCACCACGAGTGATGGTTTTTGGGTGGCCAAGAAGGTTTTCCTGGGGCATCCAATCAAGCAGGCAGGTATTGGGTCCTAATGTGGCTGGCTCCTTCCCCTTGTATCCCCCTCCATAAAACTTTCTGTGGAATCTGAATGAGGGCTGAGGCAGTGAGATCGGTTTTTTACTCTCTTAGGTTTTTCGCCATTGACCCAAGAGAAAACACCGTGATGCCATCTTTGCTTGATCTCTAGACAACTTCTGTTTCTGTAGGTAGAGGTTCGGCAAGCATTGAAGAAATTCAAAATACCAGTAAGTCCAAATTCAGCTTTACTCAGTCTCACGTAGTACAGTGGGTCTTCTCGAGCTGTTCCTCCACAGATGTTCAGAGGCAGCCTTGAATATTTCACCCAGGACTTTGACTAAACCCTCTTGGATCCCATAGCCATTGTGTATGCCTTTGAAGATAAAACCACAAAGGAAACAGCTAATCTCTCCCAGCATGCTACAAAAGGCCCAGATTCCTGATTTTTTTTAGTGACATGAATTTCTACTATGATGCAAACCTAGAAGGCTCCCTGAAAGTCTCACATATTTAAGGCTGGGGCTTTGGAAAGCTGTTAGACCATAGAGACAAGTTCAGTAGCTCAGTGTACTGTAGGAGGTAAGGACTCGTTAGAGGCGGGTCACTGGGGGTGTGTCTGGAAGGTTCCCTCCACTCCAGCTCCTGTCTTCATTCTCTGCTTCCTGGTCACCGTGCTCTAAGCAGATTTCCTCCACTGCACTCTTACCATACCCTCTGCCTTGGAGCTAGCCCACCGCGGATGGAACATCCTCTCTAAGTCATGGGTGTCTGATATTTTGTTCCAGTAATGAGGAAAATGACTAAAACAATTTCTCTTCTGAAGCCAGTCTGAATTAAACATGTGCTTAGTCAAGACAGATGATTCTGGACTTGAGCTCATGCCTCTCATTTCTCCCATGTTCCATCTCTGCTTTTCTCTTCCCCAAGAGCTCTCTTCCCTGAAGGCTGCTTTCAAGTTCTAGCTCTTTGATGATGCCCTATTTCATGGCCCAGGCCTGGGTCACTCACTTGCTGCTAATTAGTCATCACAGACAATTAATGAGTGTTGCCTTAAATATCATTTCGTTCTTTGAGCATGTGTTACTTCTTCCTGATCTGAGTGGTGAAACAAATAGAAAACTTGATTGTTTACCAGTGGATCTTTAATAGGGAGAAAATGTAAGTGCATAGTCAGTATCTTTTCTCAAGTTTGATTTGCACAGTCATGCTAGAGGACAGAAATAAGTCCTTCTCTTTGTCTCAGGTAAATGACTGAGAAAAATCCTCAGAGTCCAGCTGTCAGGTCTTTCTACACACTTGTAAGAACTATTATTATGTGAATCTTTCATCCAATAAGATATGAGTTGTTTTACTTTTTTGGTTAAATAAATAGGTCACCTGCACAATAGTTCAAGATGTCTCAGACACTGCATATAGTTCATAGTAAGTTGTAATGTTATCATTTATGAATGTCAAGGGAAGCTATTCTAGTGGCATCCAAGTTTATCTCTAAAGCTCCACACTCTGAAATGCTTGGCTACACCCATAAATCTGCCCTGGGAAACTAACCTCTGTGGTCCAAGGCCATCCGAGTGCTCTGTGGGGAGCGAGCGCCTGCTGGCCACAAGGCACCAGTGCTGGGCACCTGCAGAGAACAGCCAGACTGTTGCCACTTCCTTCACAGGCTCCCTTCATGTAAAACTTCAGGCTTCATTTAAAACTTTTCAGTAGCACACGTTTGCAGTGCATAACGATTGCATTAATCGTGGGGCCTTGGTACAAGCTACATCTTACTTTCTTTTGAAATCTTTTTCCCATTTCTTCCCTACCCTTTACTCCAGTTTTTGTGCAAAGAATGGCTATCATCCAAATATCACATGATAACAAATGCTGGCAAGGCTACGGGGAAGAAGCAACCCTTCTACGTTATTAGTGGTTATGGAGACTAATACAACCACTATGGAAACCAATACATTGATTCCTAGACAAATATAAAACCACCTGCTTAGGCAGGCACAGGGACTGGGGTTCAATCCCTGGCATGCTGTAGGGCCCTGCCCGAGGGGTGCGCCAAGATGGTAATTGAGACTGGGGGTGGTGGCATGAGCTTGTAATCCTAGCGCTTGGGAGGCTAAAAGTAGGAGGATCACTCTGAGTCTGATCCGTGTAGTGGGAACCTGTGGATTCGGCACTAAATATATAAAAATAATGATAACAATAAAATGAAACTAGAAATTCCATTCAACCAAGCTATTTCCTTTCTAGGTATCTTCTCAAAAGAGTTAAAGACATTATATTGCAGTGATACACACTTACTCATATTTGTTACAGCACGACTCATAATAGCTATTTATTTACTTATTTAATACAGTGTCTACAGGGTGTACAGAGTCTCACTGTGTAGATCAGACTTGTAGTGATTCTACTGTTTTCAGCCTCGCAAGCACTGGGACTATAGGTGCACGGCACCGTGACCAGTCTCAGCTGGTGCTTCAGTGCGCCCCTGGGGCGGGCCCGCATAGCGTGTCAGGGATTGAACCCCAGTCCCTATGCCTGCCTAAGCAAGTAGTTTTATATTTGTCTAGGAAGATAAACTTGTGTCATCTGCAGGGAAATGAGTCTACCCTGAGACCACATCAAGTCAAGGAGATCAGACACACAAGTTTGACTATCACACGATTTCTTTTATCTGAGAAATCCAAAAATAAATAAATTATCAGATTACACTTGTAATCCCAGTGCTGGGAAGGCCGAGCACAGGAGGACCACTACAGCCTGAGGATTTCAGTTCTTTTAGAAAAATGCCTAAGAGAGGTGCTATGGTTTATGTCTAGTTGTCCCCCCAAAGCCTCATGCAGTCATTGGGCAGGGACTTCTACAGATTGAGACCTGACTCATGAGTTACTGGGATTATGTGTTTTAGTACTGATTGACAGTTTGAGACTTGATCCATGATCCCTGGGATTATGTGTTTTTGAGTACTTCTGGGATTATGTGTGTAGCCTAAGGCAGATAGGCTGAGGCAGAGGGCCGGAATGTAATATAAAGAGAGACAGAGAGACAGGTTGCTCTCTGCTGCCCTGTTTGGTCTGTTGCCTCTGTTGCGATTGTTGCTGTTCTGCATGCTCTCTGCCCTGCTCCACTCAGCCTTGGGCCAGCTGAATATGGACTGAAACCTCCAGTAACTGTGAGCTAAATAAACCTTTCCTTCCTTCATTTTGAGTGTCAGGTATTTGTCCCAGCAACGAGAGAAGAGTAACTAAGACAAGGGGAATAGTTGCAGGCCGGCCAAGAACTCACTCCTGTAGCCTAGGTTGGCCTTAAATTCTCAGTGATCCTCCTGCCTCAGCCTCCTGAGTGCTGAGGTTACAGGTGTGCACCACCACACCCATTGAACCAGCAATTTTAATCAGTATACTTTAAAACTGTATAAAGCACACCGAAAAAGCACTACCTAAAGTGCCTCTTGGTCTTGCTTTTACTAATTACTTTTAATGGAGATGTTTTTTTCTCACTAAGGTCTGTTAGTATTTCCAGGAGTCAGGTCTATTCCTTCCTGGAAAGTATTGCTGAACTGTGCATTTCTAATGAAATAAGCCCCAAGATTTTGAATGAAGACCCAAGGAAAAAAGGGAAGTTAATAAATAAAATTAATGCTGCTATTCAAATAAAATGAAAACATTTTCCAGCTTGATCCACGTATACAAGTCAGAATGTTTAAGCAGACTTGGAGCAAGTTCTAAGAAATTAAAGAATCTTTGCACCTGGAGGTGGGACAGGTGGCTCATGGGAGAAGCTATGTCGGAAGATCACTTGTTTCCAGGATCTTAGCAGAATAGTCGGAGTGCATCTGTTCATACCGTGAAGCCTCCAGGATGGAGCTAGCATATCCCCACAATGACACATGTAAATGTGAACCCAAGCGCTCCCCCCTCACTACTCAGTTCTCGTCACATTTCCCCACTAAGATCACGTGTTGTACACATGGCGTCTCTGTGTGTCATGCTTCTTCGTGGAAACCCAGAAGATGCGGAGTGACTCAGTCAAGGTCACAGCGTGAGTGTGCTTGGGGGCTGGAAGGGGACCGCAGAAGCTCATTCAGGGCCACACACGTGAGCTCACACTGCTGGGCAGAGCCCTTTGCAACTGCCTGTGTGTTTAAGTGATATATCCGTGCTAAATGGTAACACATGCAGTGCTTCCCACTTCGGAGATGTTCTTGGCTAACTTCATTGGAAGATATCATATGACAGTTTCTCCATGGGAAACAATTTCTTTGAGCAAAGTTTAAATAAAAAAAGAACGAGATTTGAAACTCAGAATGCTTAAGGCCTCCAGCAACATTATGGACTGCAAGCATATACTAATACATTTTTTTTTTTACTTAAAAAATGAAGGCAGAATTACAGAGTCCAAATTTTTTTCTGAGGGTAGGGCTGGGGAGATGGCTAAGGCTAAGTGCCTGCCTGGCAAGCACAAGGACTTGGGTTTGATACCCAGTAATGCAAAACCCTGGGCACACTGTGCCAGCCCTGGAAAGTGGGCGTGGCAGCGTTGGGGAGGCTGGGACAGGAGCAACACTACAAGTCTGAACTACAAAGCGAGACCCTGTACCAAATAAACAAAAGATTTTAAAGAATTATCAAATTTTTTTCCCAGAGAGAATTATTAGTGTAGGCATATCTGTGTTCAGAATTCTTTAATAGTCCAAAGAAAATGCTATATGGATAGTGTAAAATATTTTATGGAATAGAATTTTGCTACCTTAAGCATTCAAAGCTTGCACTCCTTGACACGGGTATTCCTGCAGCTGAGAAAGTGTGCGTGCCTGGGGATGGAGATGGTGCCAGGGTGGCAAGGCCCAGGCTTTTCTTTTGCACTCTAAGAAATTCTTGTTTCAGCTAAGAAACTCTTGAGAGGAAAGAAACCATTCTATGAGTGCAGAATATAGAGGTCCCTGAGTCTCTCTCTCTCTCTCTCTCTCTCTCTCTCTCTCTCTCCCTCTCTCTCTCCCTGTGTCTGTCTCTGTCTTTCCCTGTCTCTCTCTCTGTGTGTGTCTCTCCCTCCCTCCCTCCCTCCCTCTCTCTCTCCCTCCCTCCCTCCTTCCATCCCTCCCTCCCTTCCTTCTCTCTGTGTAAAGGGATTACCTCCTAGCACTCAAATAGGCATTAATCAGAGTTTAATAGTTTGAAAAACTTTCTGAGGGGAATAATTAGGGGTAGCCTTTCATTTCCCACAACATACATTTTTGATGGAGGCAGATCAGGGTTCGTGGTGTAGTGGACATTTGCCCCTTGGGCCCCTCTGTCTGTCTCAGTCCCTTGGCAGGTAGGTAAGCTTTTAATAGCTGATGCACCACCATTAGTTTTGTCTCTCGATGGCTGTCAGCACTTGAAACTCGCTGCTTCCAGCTTCATAGATCCCAGGTTTCGTGTAAGATGAAAAGCAGATAGCGCCCTTGACTTGTCCAGGAGACCGCCTGCCTCCCTTGGCGTTGGTGAGCATGTCCATGTTAAGGCCCTGAGATTTAGGGCAGTCTTGGATACTCCAGCAGAGCCCAGTTTATCCAGGCTAACGCACACAGGATTGAGACAACGTTCCTGTCTGAGAGTGTTCGAACAGTTCTGAGCGTCTGAGAGATACCCCCGTCTGTTCCCCCCGACCCCAGCTTTTTTATTTTAAGCCAGTTCAGCGTATGTGTCACCCTTTCACTTTTGTACACAGCGTCATCACTCTAAACAGTCAGGGGCCTTGCGGGTTAGCTCAGTTGTTTAAAGCGTCTACTTGGGCAAACCTAGTTGGGTGCAGGGGATCGCAGTTCAAACCCCAGCTCCACAAGCCACACCAGAGCCTCCCTTAAG
Organism: Myocastor coypus; assembly: GCA_004027025.1. NCBI lineage: Eukaryota > Metazoa > Chordata > Mammalia > Rodentia > Myocastoridae > Myocastor > Myocastor coypus. Next base: position 51,432 of record PVJA010001924.1, read on the forward strand.
GCAGCCTGAGCTAGAGAAAAAAGGAAAAAAAGAAAAAAATCTTTCTAGGCTGGGCAGGATGGACCAAATAGCTCAATGGATTTAAGCGTCTGCTTGGGCAGATCCGAGCTACGCTGAGACCGGGGCTGAGACCGGGCGTGGTGGCGTGCACCTGCGTTCCTAGCTCTTGGAAGCCTGCAAACAGAAGGATCACTACGACCTTGATCTGTGTAGTTTTACTGAAAATACAAAAATACAAAAAGAAATAAATAAATACTCCCAGTCAATGCTTTCATGTGGATAACAGCAGACTTTTTAAAAAGTGCATTTTTAATATTCATGGATGTTTAGTATTAAATCAACATTAATAGAAACATGCGCTTGCCACATCGGCCCTGACAAGCGGGTGCTTCTTCATGTGACACACTCCACAGCCTCATTTGAAACTGAAGTCTCAGCAGCTTTTAAACGCAGCTCAGTTCCCATCACGCTCTGTGGATCTTACTCCTCTCTTTTTTTCCCGATAAACTACTCAGCCATGGTATCTTTGAAAACATCCTTTCTCGCCATGATAACATTACAGATTTTTTTTTTCTAACTAAGCTGTTGAGATGACATTTTGAAGTCAGACATATTCCGTCACCACAGCTATTTTTAAAAGTCAGTATTACAAGCAGATCATTATGCCGTAAGCGACTGGCAAACAGAGATGGTGGCTACTTGGCTTTTTTTCATCGGATTGAATTCCAAAAGCACTCGAGTACCACCGTATGCTGGGCAAGCTGTGCAGACAGCGCAGGCGGCCCGAAGTCTGATGGAATGGCAGTCCCGACACCACCTCCCAAGCCCCTTTGGCTTTTTTTTCTTTTTCAAAATGACTTACTTTTCTTTTTAAAAAACCCAGCTTCCAGTGGCCAGCGTTCGATCCCTGATGTGCCGTGCCAGCCTCTATCCCCGGGACACACTGAGATGGGGATTGAGATTGGGTGTGGTGGTGCGCACCTGCAATCCCAGCACTTGGGAGGCTGGAAACAGGAGGATCACTGCAAGTCCAATCTATGTAGTGAGACCTTGTAGATCCTGTCCTAAAATATAAAACAAAGAAACAAACAAAACCCCAGCTACACCTTCTAGGAAATGCACAATAGATACATTTATGACTATCATCACTGTTATGGTTTATGTCTAGTTGTCCCCCCAAAGCCTCATGCAATCATGGGGCAGGGACTTCTAGAGTTTGAGACTTGACTCATGATCCACTGGGATCATGTGTTTTAGTACTGATAGGATTATGGGTCTGAGTACGGCTGGGATTATGGGTGTGGCCTAAGGTGGATAGGCTGAGGCAGAGAGCCTGAATGTAATATATTTTTTCTTTTTTTTTTTTTTTTGGCAGGACCGGGCTTTGAACTCAGGACTCTGCACTTGCCAGGCAGGCACTTGTGCCATAGAGCTATCTCCCTGGCCCCCTGAATGTAATATAGAGACAGAGAGACAAATGCTTGCTGTTGCTCTCTGCTGCCCTGGTTGGTCAGTTGCCTCTGTCTTGATTGCTGCTGTTCTGCCATGAACTGGATGCTCTCTGCCCTGTTCCACTGAAACCTCCAGTGACTGTGAGCTAACTAAACCTTTCCTTCCTTCATTTTTGGTGTCGGGTATTTGTCCTGGAAATGAGTACAGAATAGCTAAGACAATCACCAACTGACCAGTACAAGTTGGAAGAGCGGAATACTCTAGAACTACTGTCCATTTATTTTACTAGGTAAAAAGGATCACACTTCAAAGCTGCTCTTTGAAAGCTTTGTATTTTCCAGAGTGTTTCTTCTAATTTAGAGCGAAATCTGAAAATGACGTCTAGGGAAGCATTCTTTTGCTGGTAGCTGACACCTGGTAGTTCTAGTTTCTAAACTGATTGTAACTAAGTGATTATCTAGAATTAAGTTTTCTTATTTCAAAATTTTTCTTACAGTACCTCAAGTGCTAAAATTCTGTTTTGCCAGCATTGATGTATACTCTAAAGACACAAAGATAACAGTCCCTGTGAATGTGTGTGTGTGTGTGTGTGTGTGTGTGTGTGTGTGTGTGTGTGTTTATGGACAGGCAGATGGATGAAAGTGTACACCATTTCTTAATGTTCCATCAGTACCTTTAAGAGCTCCTAAGGGAGACTCACATTTGAATATGTACTGTTTTCCTAGGCCACTCATCTCATAATTATGTAAATTCCTTTTTGTGATTTGGAGTGTCAATTTCTTCTTTTATGTATTTTAGATTGAACAACAAAGGAAAACAAAAATTTGGGTCTATTGAGAGCTGCAGCAATAATTTTGCGTGCGCTCCCAGGATGGGTTTACTTCAACCTATGAACTTACTTTTCTAAGACATGAAAATGCACAGGAAGGAAGGGACAAGAGGCTTCATGAGGCCAGGGGCACCTCCGAGCCTTCCATTTATTCATGTTGCCTGTCACTGTGCCTGGCATACAGTAGGCAGTTGATAAACATTTGCCCACTGACGGTCAGAGTCACTGGGACAAAGATTTTGGCATTAAACAATAAATGATCCTAATTTATTCTGATCGCTCAACATACCTCTGGGCAGGTGCCCAAGGCACCAAAGCCCCAGGGGATGAAGAGTAGCCACACTGACCCTGTCCCTAAGGCCCAAGAGATGTTCTGCCCATTTTCTGCATTTTCAGCTAATGCAATTAAGGGACATGTTTAAAGCACTGACCTAGTGCCTCCTCAACACGCCTCCCCTTCAGGACGTCGTAGCCAGAAATGTGGCTAAGATCATAGGGGGCACGGCCGTGTGCAAGGGCAGAGAGGCAAGGGCCTGGGCTCTGGAGCCAGCTTGCTGCTTGTAGCTCCTGCTGCAGGTGTTCACTCTGGCTCCCCAGGGCTGCTATGCTCTGATTTGCTTTCTTCACCTTCCGTTCCCGTCCTTCTCCTTGGGCTGCATTTGTCTTCCTAGATCTGCCCCTTGTCAGTCCTGGCTTAGAGGGACTGACTGCCTTTTGCTCTTTCTGCCTCTTAGACTCAGACTTCTCATCCTCCCTATTCCCTAACACCAGCAACCCGCCTCAGACTTTGCGCCATGTCTCAACGCTCGGCTTTCCTCTTCTTTTCTCCACTGTAGCCTGATCCAGAGAGCTTAGGTCTAGAGAGGAACCCAACAAGACAGAGGCAGAACGTGGTGCAAAAAGACAGGGAAGTGAATTAGAAAGGTTAGTAAGGCCTTTCTTGGAGGGTGTGGGATGTAGATGGTTGATGAACTCAGTTTCCTCTTTGCATTTGCCTAAAATGTTATAGGAGCTGGTGGCGATGAAATGGAATGTGCTCACCACGCTGCAGTATCAAGACGGGCTATATTGGGAGGTTTCTCTGGCTCCCTTATAGATGCTGAGCCCTTTGTGATTGGATACGTGGGGTGCGTGCAGGACCGATTCCGTTGCGATTCGATCCGTGGGGTGCATGCAGGACCGTCTCCATTGTGATTCGATCTGTGGGGTGCGATCCGTGGGTGCGTGCAGGACCATCTCCGCTGTGATTCGATCCATGGGGTGCGTGCAGGACCGTCTCCATTGTGATTCGATCCGTCGGGTGCATGCAGGACCGTCTCCGTTGTGATTCGATCTGTGGGGTGCGATCCGTGGGGTGCGATCCGTGGGGTGCGTGCAGGATGTCTCCATTGCTCTCTCCCTCCCTCCTCCCTGCTTGCTCATGCACTTCTGTTTGCCTATTTTCCATCTTCTCAGATTATGGTTCACTCTCGAGAAAGCTCATTTCTGGGAGCTGGGCTTCGTTTTGGGGAGCAGGGAGTCAGCCGTGTCTGCCCTGTTCTGGGCAGCATCTGTACGGCATACAGAGCAGCTTTCTCTTTACCGTGAAGCCCATTGTAGGTCTGGTCCAGGGCCCAGTGGCAGGCCTGTCCCTGCTCGAAGGGACCTGACTTGGGCCTTGGCGCAGGAAGCATACCACTAAGCCAGGAGCTTTCTCTGAGGGCTCCTGTTCTGAGCCCCAGTGGGTCTGGCTCTGCGACGGTGACGTGTGTGGGCGCAGGATCTGTGTTCCTTTTCCAGGGACTTTGGCAGCTTTTGCAGCTGTGGGGTGGCTCCTGAGCCTGCCCACCCACACCAGCCTTCAACAGGGGCCCATGTTTTCCCTCTCAGCAATGCAGCGCCTCCCTTCTCAGGATGCTCTCTTCTCAGGATGCGCCCTCCGCAGTGCCTCCACCTGCCGCAGCAAGTGGGAGTAGCTCAGGAAACTGAAGACTTACAGCCAGTACTGTGCTCCAAGAGAGGTCTTATTTTCCCTGATGTAGGTCTCTATTTTAATTAATTTTTCATTTGACAAATAAAAGTTGCATGTTTTATTTGATCTATAGCATGTTTGGTGTCTGCGTACTGTGGATGGACTAAATCATGACTGTTAAATCAGGGAGTTGTAGAGGTTGAAATGTACTTTGCTCTTAAAACAAGTAGCCAGATATTTTATTTTTTGTTCTCTCCACTGAAGAAAAGCAAATGCAGGCCCTGGGGTACAAGAGGTGGGCTAGTCGGGCTGCGGTGCTCTCGACTGCAGCGCCCCTGGTGTCTGCATTGCCAGGAGGGAGGGACTTCGGCCGCTTTGGCCATCCCAGGGCAAACCACTCTCAGCCTTCTTTTTACTTGTAGGGCGGGGCATTGACCAGGAAGGGGAGCCCCGCTGTGCCTAGCCCCGGTGCCCAGCCTCCTCGCTTGTGTGCGAGGGCGTGGCGCGGGCCACGCTTTCTCAGGCCCCTTCCTGGGTATTGAGCACTGCCTAGGTCCCTGCACTCCTTCATTCTTCTGAAAAGCAGGAGCAGGCAACACACGGGTACTATCAAAAGCAGAGAAAGATGCAGCAACGAAGGGTGAACAACAGATAACCAGGAAGGTAGTGAATCCAGAGTTTGCAAAATCTTCCTCATAAACCACATTATGAGGGGTGAGGATTAAATATGGAGATGACTGTGTCAGTCTCCAGATCTACTGTGTTGAAATGGTGATTTTAAACAAGCTCCCAGGGGAATTCTTACGACTGAAAAGTTTGAGAGCAACTGCACTGGACAGCAGCGCTCACTCACCATTAAACAACGTTCACTCTTAAATTACAAGGAATAGTATATTAAGTCGCATGGAGCAAAGAAAGAGGAAAAGAAAAATACAGAAGCGAGGCTTTATGCAGTAAAAAGTGCTGTACCTTGGCCTTGTGTTTTAACTTCGCAGCCTCCTGGCCACTAACACAATCCACCTGTTCATGGAACGAGATCTCCAGCAGAACATGCGGGTGGCCAGGAGCATCTGAGGAAGTCTCCTCAACTCTAGACCTGGTGGGCATTGGAGCCACGCTCCAGCATGGGTGTGCAGCGTGGGCGTGCAGCGTGATAACCATCCCCTTTCCTGATGCTTGTGCTTTTTGCCTCTTTTCCCTGATCCAGGAGGAGATAGTTTTGAGACTTGAAAAGTGCAAAGGGAAGCAGGCTCTGATAAAGTGCTCTTTGGCAAAAGAATAGGATAAAATGCATTGTAATTGCTTCTAACCGAGTTATCTGATTTGAGTCTGTGTTTTTACAAGCAAAGCGCTCCAATCTCTTAACTCCAAGTTTCCCAGCTATAGTGCAACTGAAGCCGCAAAAGCTCTGGAGCGATGGAGGGGAAGACAGCGGTGGTTTCTGCCTGGAGAGAACATGCTTTTTTTGTTTTCCCCACTGCCCTCCACTGCCTGGAAACAAGGCAAGCTTCACCATAGGAGATTAATATCTCCTTACTGATTGGAATTTGGACCAGAAGACCTTGGCTACCGGCCTCTGAGGACTTCTTCCATGATTCATGAGGCTGATCCAGTTTTACACTGGAACTGTGTCTCACAGGTTCAAAACCAACCCCATCATTGGTGCAGCTAAGCTAAAAGAATGAAAGGCAAATCCTATACATCCAGGAACACATGTGACAACGTTCAAGGCCCTCCCTGGCTTTACCCTGGCTTTCTGTAATGCAGTCTGGTCCTAGTCATGCCAGTGTATGTTTCTAGTTGCTTCTATTTTTGTTTATTCATTTGTTTTTTTTAGGAAACTTGTTTCAGTTGGTCAAGCAGCTAGGGTCATAGTGGCATTTATAATTTACAGATGTATGGATAGAACACCATATAAGGACCCTGACCCTGAGACTCAAATGCACAAGATATTTTTTTAAACAGAAATTTTTCCAATGTTACTTTTATAGATGGTTGAAATTTCAGACTGAAGAGATCTCTCCTTTTAGCCAGGCTTGCCTAATATTTTGGCATCCTACAATTTCGTATGCTGTTTAAGGAAAGGGAAGACGAAAGTGGGAGGGTGGGAGGGTTTGCCTTTCATGGTCTCAGTTGGAGAAATGAGAAAGTGTGGTGCTTTATTTCTAGGCAAAGCCCTTTGTGGCGAATCTTTTGACACTGATGGGATTGTGGAGGTCTTCTCTTCCCACTCTATCTGCTTTCTGGAACCATGCTTCCCTCTAACCAGCAGAAGACTGCGGGAGGTGGACTCCGTTCCTTGGTCCACGCCCGTTGCCGCGTGGCCTTGAAGTCCCCCTTGCACAGGGCAAAGTTCATTTTCCCACCGGCTTGTGACTTGGGCCCATGGCCTATGGACGACAACTGCCACGTGCCTGCTCTGCACTTAGGCTTTAAGAGGTAAGGATGGCAAAGGGGATGAGAGGTTACAAGGCAGCTGAGGTTGGGCCATTGATGAAGAGGCAGGGTGAAGGCCTTGCTGGATGAAACAGACCAGGAATCCTCCCTTCCCGCCTCTGGTAATCCCACCAGAAGTGGTCTAATGTACATAGAGGCAAACGGGTACTCAGTGAAGTAAGATAGGCCTAAGAGAAATGAGCAATGCAGTGGTAGTTGGCACCTAACTTAATGTCAGGGAGACAAAATGGAGCATGGTGCCTTTGCAGACTGGAGATTCTCTACCCTAGGATAGGATGAGAGTTATTAGCTTCAGATAATTATTGTTTGAGCTAAATCCAGCCTCACCAGCTTGCTACTAAGAAGGTGAATTTGATTTATGAAATTACCCTGGAATTAATATTGTTTGTCAAGTTTTGTTCTCCAGTGTTGGCAGCTACTGTGTAGTTTTAAATATCAGGCCACTGTGAATATAACGCAATTTCTAATTTCTCCAATGACAAGATCCAAAATGATCTTTAACTGTTTGGTAAGAATGTAAAAGAAATTAAATACATATGCTCCTCGACTTATAATTGCGTCATATTTCAGTAAGTCCCTGGTAAGTTGGAAACCGTATAAATGAAAATGCTTCAATGTACCCAACCTAGTGAACAAGACAGCTTGGTGGGACTTTCCTCAGACACACTCAGACCACTTCCGTTAACATTTTGTGGGGCAAAATGGTGAGACTCAAAGCCTGTTTATTTATAATAAAGTGCAGAAAAGCAGGTATTATTTCTCTCACTTTTATGAGAGGAGCTTTCCCTGGTGGCTGCTTCCTCTTGGTCCACATAAGTACAGTGGGAGCCCCGAGCATGCAGACAACCCAGTCAGCTGTATCGCTCAGGGCGGGCTTGTAGCTCGGGCTGAGCCGAGCCTTGATGGCCTAACGTGCAGAGGGCCTGCAGACTTGTGGGCCAGGATCAAAGGCTGCTCTTTCAGACCCTGAATTTTGGAGTCAGTTACTTGTTGTGTGGTAACTGTAGCTAACTGATGCAATGTCCTTAACCCGTCCATCTCTCCATGGGATACTCACACACCACACTCACACGCTCAGACGCACACTCACTCGCAGCCCAATACATGTAGCAGAAAATCGACCAATTTTCTGGCCCTTTCCAAGTGCCCCAAGAGCTGATTTTACACATCAGCCCTCCTGACGTCTTTCAAATCCGTAATGACGCTGGGGAACGCTGTACGTCCCAGTGCCTGTCCATAACCTGAGCTTGTACCTAGGACTGAAATGCATAGCACTGTGCTCTGATAGCCTTAAAACTTAAAAAGTCAGGCTTCTGCTACCTCAACGCTGTGTAACTTTGGCAAGATTGTTTAATTTTGCTGAATCTTGATGGCCCCACCTATCAAGGCGATGGTCATAGAGCCAGGAGAGAGGGTAAGCATCAAGTTTCCAGCACATAGTACGTGCTAAATGAGTGACAGCTATTAGTATGTTTGTGGATCTCAGTCAATAAAGGGCTATTTTCTTTCAGCACAGGTGACATGGTCTGCTTGGCAAGGTTCCTGCCTCCTCCTTTCCCTGGCACTTGGCACCTTCCTTAGGCGCCTCCCGAGGCCTGGCTGTCCAGAGCATATGAGCACGGGGCCTCTTTTCCCAGTTCCTATTCAGTAAACTCCTTTGATGGTGACTGTCAAGTTACAGGCTGGTCACTTTGGGTGCACAGGGTCTGTACTCCTAGCAACAGCTTTGACAATTATAGTAACCTTAGTCCATTATCAAGTGTTTTCTACATTCAAATATTTAAAATTAAAAAAAATCTTTATTTATTTGGTCAGACTCTTGCTACACAGCTCAGACTTGCAGTGATCCTCCTGTCTCAGCCTCCCCAGCGCTGGGATTACAGGCATGCACCACCATGCATGGTTTCTCTTTTTTTATTGCTCATGAGATTTTTTATTAAAATATCACATTTAGAGAAAAATCCATACAATGTGTATGTCATTACTGAAAACTGTATACCATCAAACAAAAAGGACTTTATTTTGGGAAATTGACTTCTAATCTATGGTTAAGATTTGCTTTTGAGAAATAAACCACAGAACACCACAACCTAACTCAACCTTAAAGGCTGGCATGCTGGACAAGGAACGTTCTTGTTCTGTACAGAGTTTCTTCTTTATAATCTCAAGGACAAGGCCTCTGCCTTTTGGAGTGATTTCAGCCACCACGTCATCACCAGTAATGTGTTCTAGTTCTTTTTTTTAAAAAATTATCTCTTATGCAAAAGCAAAAGTCAAATCATATTATTTAAAAGCATTATCTTTACAGTGGGTCCTCAACTGATCCTTCCAGCCATGTTCAGTTAGTTGAGCTCGCCACCGCAGCTCTTGGATGTGTTCTTTCTCCAGTTTCGGTTCACTTCTGGCGAATCGCGGCTCTCATCTTTGTTCATCTTGCTAACCGCACTCTCCGGCTACCTGGACTTACACCCTCGGGAGCTCGTGTGTATTTCCCCATGCCTGGTTCAGTGGTTGGCACCGCATGCCTGGGGTTCTGGGACCAGCACAGTATGAGGTACCGGGGATTAAATGCTGGTCCCGATTCTTGACAGGCAGGTACTTGGACTGCTGAGCTATCTCCCCAGCCCTCAAATACTTTTTATGGTTGATCTCAACTGAAATGAAATGCTGTGCTACGGAAGGACTGACGCTCACAAAGTCCACAGGAAAGCCCTGACCTGCAGGGAGGCCATGTTTGGAAATAGGGTCTTCGGGAGGTAACTAAGGTTAAATGAACCCACAAGGGTGGGGCCTTACGTCAGTGGGATTGGTGGCCTTACCAAAGGAAGAGGGAAAGGCCATGTGGGGGCACAGTGGGAATGGGACCATTTACAAGTGACACAGAAGGCCCTCACTGGAAACCCACCTTCTGGCACCTCGGTCTTGGACGTCCAGAAGGGTGAGCAGATAAATTTCGATCATTCAAGCCACCTGGTGACTTACAGCAGCTCAAGTGACAGTAACACTCGTAGCTGACTGAAATGATCACTGCCATTTTGCAGTCCAGGAGAGCGCGTTCCAGGGAGCAGACACACACCCAGCTGACGCTGGAGCCCACGTTGCCAGCAGTCTCTGCCTCTCGCCCCTCTCCTTGGCCTGGCACCAATCAGCTCTGGGTGCCACTGTCACCATGGGCAGCTTTCAGGCATGGCGTGGCGTCTACAAGCATCTCCAAGGTGGAAGGCCTGGTGCCAGGTTAGCACACCTACGTTTCGGAGATAGGGAAGTGTGGCGTCGGGATGGCGCTTTTGCTCCTCAGGGGAGACCTGAGAGGAGCTGCCTAATGGTATTAGAGGGAGGCCACCTGGAATAAAAGAAATCGTACCACTTGGGGGGCATGATAAATTCTTTATGGTGTAAGGTGTTCCATTCAATGCATATTTTATCAAGTTCTACACTGGCATAAGAAAAGTCGCTGGTTATATAATATTTATCAATATTAATCAAGGCATTTTGAAATATCTCCCAGTTGATGTCTTCCTAGTGATGTCAGCCTCCCTCCTTGTAGCTGTTCTACTTTTTGGCTACACAGAATGCCCCAGGGCAGAGGACACTTTTGAAAGGAGAGGAGGAAATGGTGTCGAGGGAACCTGTCACATGGGAAGGGCTCAGAAACCCAGGGACAGGCGAACAAGCTGGGCAGGGCAGGGCAGTGTCCTGTCCTCACCTGTTCCCCTCTGCAGTCTCAGGTGGGACTCTGGGCCATGGGAGAGGGAGGTGACACCGTATCCCGAAAGCATACAGGGCATCTCCGGGCTGAGGGGGTTTCTGCTCTCCCAGCATGCCTTTCTCAGTGTGGCCTGAGGGTGCCGTGAGGCCCTAGGACACGGCTCTGTGGGCACCATGGGGGAGCCAAGACCTTGTTGTTTCGTGCACTGCCTAGCCTCTAGCAGTGTCTCTGGCAGGTAGGACTTCTACCCGACGACAATGAAAAATGTTTGCTGGATGTAACACTATGTCTCCTCCTTCTCATGGAAGCCAGCATCCTAGGTGCCTGGCAGCACTTGGCTCAGAGCTGGGGTGACAGTGACACGGTGCTGATGCTGAAGATGAAGCCATGCTCCCCAGAAATGCACTTGAGCCAGGAGAGACGTAGGTGCCCCTCCATGCTGTGTTTAAAACGTGTGCTTCCCAACTTGTGAGTGAGGTGGTGGACTCTTGGGGAGTGTTGTGACGATGGCGGGCGGACTCAGAAATTGTGTTTTGCAGCTCTGAAGAGCAGTGTGCTCATGACGTGGTGACTGCAGCGATGACCAGGGCATGTGACACCATCAGGCGCTTGCAGGCGTGCTTAGGATTGCGCCATGGCCATCCGCTCAGCCCTTCAGCCAGCAGTCCCGCGCGGCAGGCGCTTCTGTCTGCGATCTTCCCTCACCTCTGAGTTCAAGGATCAGTGCAGGTGGTCGGGAGGGAAGAAGCTTGGGCACAAGCGCAGCTGAAGTGACCGCAGGCTCCGCGTGCCTCACAACGGTCACACTGCCTTGCTTCTGCCACACACTTTCTATCTATGTCCTACATCTATTTGTTTATTCCTCGTGTGGTACTTGTAGGACAAATTGTGCCGTTCCATTTCTCCTCTGTAGCAATGTTTGAAGAGCCTTGGTGGCACTGAATTCCTATTGAGTACTGGTTTCTTTTCTCTGGGGAGCTGAAATACTCTCAACAGCAGAGAAGGAACTAAAGGGAGCATTTGTTGTAGTAGATTATTCATGGTAAAGCATTTGCTACACTCGGAGCAACAGAGAGCTGTTTGTGTGTAGAGTGCAAGGGTGGCATCTGTGTCGCACTGGATACCTAAGCAGAGCCCTGAACAACAAGCTCGTCTCCTGGCCCCTGAAGTGGCATGCAGTGCCAAAGCCTTACAGCAAATGGGACCGTCCCCTTCTCAGTGGATTCCCAGGACCAGTATTTTCTGAAACAGCAAGGACTCAGCACTTTCAGAGATAAAACTCAATTACATGGAAATGAGTCCCTCTTTTTGCTTTCTAGTTTCTATTTAAAAAGAGCTCAGCCGGGGGTGGTGGTGCATGCCTGTAATCCCAGCACTTGGGAGGCTGAGGCAGGAGGATCAATGCAAGTCTGAGACCAGCCTGGGCTACAAAAGTGAGCTCAAGGCCAGGCTGAACTGCATAGCGAGACCCTGTCTCAAAAAGACAAATAAATAAATAAATAAATATATAAATAAATAAATAAATAAAAATTAAAAAAAATAAAAATAAAAAGAGGGGCTAGGGAGATAGCTCCGTGGTACAAGTGCCTCCCTGCCAAGTGAAAGGTCATGAGTTCAAACCCTGGTTCTTAAAAAAAAAAGAAAAAAAGAAAAAAAAGAGCTCTTGGTGTATTTACAGTGAACAGAAGACACGGAAGCATCCTTAGGTAACCAAAGTTGTAGTGGTCTTACGTTGGCTGAGTCTTTAGACTTTCATTTGGAAAAGAAAGATGCATTATTAGATTTAATCATGTTGGCAAGTAAATTTTGATTTAAGGTTGATTGTGGCAGATTAAAGATGGCTCTAAATTTTTGACATTTCTCCTATGGAACAGTGCATTTTAGTTCTTCCATTTCTCTCCGTTGGCTTATGACACTGCGACCAATAGAACACAGTGGAAGCGAAGCTATGCTAGCTCTGATCAGAGAAGAATTTGTAGCTGCCTTGCTCTTTGGCCCAGTGGAATTCTGCAGCTCCACGTTAGAAGGTTTGCCATTTTAGGGTCACTGTTTTAGAAGATGCACAAGCCATAGAGTAGGCATGCGTGCACGTGTGTACACGAGTGTGTGTGTGTGTGTGTGAGAGAGAGAGAGAGAGAGACAGAGAGAGAGAGAGAGACCAGACCAGACCAGACCAGACAAGACAGACAAGACAGCGGCATCTGATAGGCTAGTGGAGAAGCCACCCCAGAATCTGAGCAATCAGTCTTACAACCCCAGCTCCTTAGGCTCACATCCAAAGCAGAAATCAGCCAGTTGAACACTTCCTGAATTCTTAGATTACTAAGCGTGAGCCAAATGATTGCTGTTGAAATTTAGGGTACTTCTTACATAGTAATAGATGACTGACTTCTAGATGATCCTCAGGAACTTCTCAGGAATGGCTTGAGCAAAGCACTCATTCATAGGGTGTCAGAGATAGAAGATTGCATGAAACCTAGCAGCTCTATAAACTTGATTTCAACAAAAATTAAAATCTAGCAATGTAGCAATGCTGAATCCATAGTCACTTGGTCCTTGAACTACAGAATTAACCACTGTTTTAATGGCCCTGTGACTTTGCCAGACAAGAAAACCTTTTGACCTTCAAGTTTCTTATTACTGTTGCCAGTAATTGACGACTGGCTGAGTGCTCTAAGCCGACCTTGGCCACAGGCCTTTCCAGTCAACCGGGCAGGGAGGGGCAGCCCCCAGGCAGGTAAGGTGCTTCTGATTTCTCTTGGTTTAAACTGCTTTGGATGAGGAAATCCTTGGAGTAGTGGAAATCTTTATGGCGTTCTCCAGTATCTTCTGAGGGCCAGGAAGTTGCTCTTCAGTATGTTTGTCCCACCCACTCCTACACAAGGAAAGGGCACTGTAGTATTTAGAGACAAACCAATTTTCTAAACTGGTGTTCATTGTTGTCATTGGACAGGTTTCAGAGAGGTTTCCACGGAGGTGAGGAGCCTAACCCACTACTCACAGAATATCAAGTCCCATCATGGAAACAGAACTTTAGGGACATGTCAGTAAAAGGCATAAAGGAATTGATGAAGCAGAAATTTAAAAGAACATAACCAAAATAGTAGGGTCAAGTCCTCCAGAGAGAGGTGCATTATTTCCTGGAAAGGGGAGCAGTCATGATTCTCTGCAGGGGTGGAACCTCGGAAGGTGGCCACAGACACGAGCTCACTTTCCTTTTTTTCTTCTGAATATATATATATTTCATTTTAATGAGAAAAAAGATAAAACAGCAATGAAACAGTTTCAGAACAAGTTAGTAGGATGGTTTCAATAGTTAATACCATGCATATTGGTGCCTTCGTAGTAGTCAGTCAGAGGACAAGATGCAGACCTAATATTCTGTCTAAACAATATTAGTACCAACTTTTGTTCTCAATGAACTAAGACAGAGTAGTTATATATCTACCCTAATATATATATATTTCTTTTTAAACTTTCTAATACTAGGAGAAAATATCATACCATATCTTATAAAAAGATTGTAAATCAAAGATACAGTATGAATCCTAAAACAAAAAAGTATAATTAAACAATACTCAGAAAATTAATTAAATATTAATTAAAATTCAATTTAACATTTCAAAACAATATTCTAAAATTCAAGTCAAATCTGTATGCTTCTGTTAACTTAATATCATATTGTTTCTCCATGTCTGGGAAGTTTCTGCTGTTACTTCTGCCCATAGTCTTTTGTATCGTTTGTACAAACTCCTTTCTCTATTTGTCTTACATTGTTCATCTTTGTGCCATCTTGCAGATGTTGAATTACTCTTTCTTGCACCCTAGTTGTTTTTAAGAGCTCTTTTCTTACCTCTTCACTAGCTGCAATGCTGTCTTTAAGGTCTGAAAGTCTCTTTTCACTTTCATTGAAACGGTTTTGCCAGCTTGTGATTGAGGTTTGAATTCCCATATAGCACTATGAGTATGCATACATTCTATTACTTTCCTACATTGCTCATTCATGGACTCCATTGTTTTTCTATTCTCCTCTTTTTTTTATCAGTGTCTTCTTTAGAAGCACTTAGCACTTCTTTTATTATAGGTATTATTTCTTTTTTTACTTTAGAAATTATATCTGATCTGATTTCCTCTATGCTTTTCTGCAGTTGTTTCTTTACTTTGGATGCTATTATTTCAGAAATTTCAAGTGTGTCACTTCCAATTTCTTCTATGCTGTTGTCTCCTGCATTTGTTCTGGGTGAGCTCGGGGCTTGAGAGTGAATTTTGCTCCTTCTCTCTGTCATTTTGTATAGCCCTGCCTTCTGACCCTTGGTGTAGAGCTTTGGTAGAGTTTTTACCTCAGCACCAGATCTGGATCTGCCAAGTTCAAACTTGTCCAGATGGGCGTGGCTTGGGCCTGGCTGCTGAGCTCCACTTCTCCCTGCTGTGGCCCTGGGAGGTGAACCTGCTGTGACCCTCTGGCTAGATGCTCTGCTTCTGCATCAGCTGGATGGGTCTTGCCTCTAGTCTCTCTGCAGGGAGTTCTGTGGCAGTTTTCCATACTGTGCATGTCTGATGGATGAAGTTCCACTCACATATCGGGCTTTGTTGCTGGGTTGAATGAGTTTCTGGTGCACCCTATGGGTAGTCTCACTAATGCACCAGGCCTGGTTGCCTGGTCAAATGAGTTTCCAGTGAGCCCAGGGTGGTCTCATTTACACGCCAAGCCTGGTTGCTGGGTAACATGTCCAGTGGGCCACCTTTCTCCTTTTTTGAGATAGATAATTTCAGTATTCTTTGCATCAACTTGTCCCTTTATCCTTTTTTTTTCTTAATGGATTTTGTACGGGGTCTACAGAGTCTACCGGACCTCACTACACAGATCAGACTAGTAGTAATTCTCTTGTTTTCAGCCTTCCAAGTGCTGGAATTACAGGCATGAGCCACGCACCAGTCTCGATCACCCTTTCAGCACATCTCTGGGTGGGGTCAGCACAGCATGCCAGATCAAACCCTGGCCTCTGCACTCTGCCTGAGCCGGCGCTTCCGTGCACTGAGCTCTGTGTCTGACCCTGTGCCTTCATCTTACAGTCAAGTTGCTGCTCTTACTGTTTTAACTAAATGAGTTTATGAACTTCCAGGACCGGCTATGATGGGTCTGGAGGACGAGGAGCCTAAATGAACCAAGAAAACACCTGTGTGTGTAGCACTGGAAACTTTAGCTGAGTCTTGGACATCTATAGTCTCTTTTAAAGTGTGCTTTTTAGTGATGATGTTCCTGTCTCCTTTTTACCTATATTTCTTCCTCTTATCTTACTGAGAGAAAAATAGTTAAAATTTAATGCCAAGTGAATGAATAAAATGATTTTTTAAAGGAGGAAAATCCAAACCTTAGACCAAAACATCTGAGTAGTTTAAGTATTTGCATCACAATACCATGAAATATTTGTTAAAAATAAATATTCTAACGCTGCCTTCTGGGCCTCTTGAATCACCATAGGGAGGTGGAAACAGGAATTTTCAGCCCCTCTCCAGTTGGGTCCTGTACTCACTGAAGTTTGAAAATGACTTCTTTACGTTTGTATACAAACATATTTCATAAAACATTTTTGGGGGGATGTCAGTACTAATCTCAAGTGTGATTTATTGCAACTATTCCTAATGCCTACACACAGAGTGCATGCATGCATGTGTGCACACACATGTTCACACACGCACGCACACACACACACACACACACTCACAGACAGTTTTATATGTCTCTTGTAGGAAGGGGGTTGGGGTAGTGGAGTGCTCATATAAATCTCTATGTGTGGTTTTTAGACCTCAAGACTCCCCCCTACCTTCCACTTTATCTTCTTCCTTTTAAAACTTCTCATATGCACAAAGTGTTCTGCCCTTTGCATTTTCTGGCCACAAGGGGAATTCCCAGGTGCAAGTACATTCAGTCCTCAGCCCCAGGAAAGACTCTGACGTGGATCTTTGAAGATGGAGGAACTTAAATATTAAGGGATTAGCAGGTGTCAATAGAGTTAAACGGGAAGCTCAAAGGATAATTTGTTTTCAGCATAAATACTAATAATATAGCGGTTATGGAGCAAATATTTCCAGCGTGTTGAATGCTCTGGCCACCTCTGCCCTTGTTCTCTTAAGGGAATTCAGGTTGGGTAAGTCAGGAAAAATACGGGAAAGCGATGACCAGGAAATTCACACCGAGCAGGCGTTCCTTTGTTTCCTCTGTCCCTCGACATGTTTTGTACTCAACATTTTTGTAGTTCCATACAGTGGAGTCCATAAAACTTAGAAATGGCTAAATGACTGGAATGGCAGTGGATAAAATGTGTTTTTCATTCCACAGATACCTGGTAGGCTCGTGTGGCTTTAACATTCTCTTTCTTCATGATTTTATTCAAACCTTGGCTCAAATATACATAAAGCACTTGTGTTACAAATACTATTATTATGCTACAGTACTAGTTTTATGCTGATTAATATAACTATATCAAGATAGGAATGTGGAGATCTATACTACATTAGTTTTACTATACTAATAATGCTATTGTGCCATACACTAATACCTATACTAATATTACTACTATCTGGTTAAATTAATGCTATCTGGATAATGAAGGCAGCCACAACAATATGCGCTAACATTTACCACATACTTATCAGTCATTGTTCAGTCTTCCATAAGTACATGTGCATTAAATACTCATGTTCTGTAAGGCAGGTGTTTCTCATTTGACATATGAAGACATGAGGCTCGCCCCAGCCAGTAGAACAACTTGGACCCACAGCAGCAGGCCTCCAATTAGCAGGTCACCCTAGCCTATGTCCTGGCATACAGACCACGGTCTGTGCTTTGGCCAGAGTACTTGATCATATTCTAGTTGTCTTACAGTGATGGATGAATTGCCAGCTCCCAGAGAGCAGGATCAGTTTATCTTAAAAAGCTGCCAAATCCTAATCCCTGTGCACTGAACACACAGATAAATGTCACTCAAATGCCTGTTAGAATCAGTTAAATTCCTTGTTGCAAACCGGGTCCGGCTTGCTCCTGAGAGTGGCAGCTCATCCTCTCCCGGGAGCGGCTCCAGGATTGTGTGGCTTACTCGCAGCTTGTTTCCAGGGACAGGGGAAGATAGTTTGTGGATGGCTTTCATGATTGTTTCATCCGGTGAGGACCCACACAACAACTGCTCGCTACTCTTCAGCGTGTCGATAAGGCTTAGCTGAGTTCTGATAAACCATCTACTGATAATTGGAATAAAGACCCTTAAGTGCTCTTCATAGGCCAAGATCTATGCTAAACTCTTTGTAAAAATATAATCTCATACCCCCTAGCACAATCCTTTACAGGGGATATCATCTTCTTTCTATAGATGGAAGCTGAACAATTTGCCCCAAATCACCCAGGTAGCAAATAAAAAAGCTTGGATTGGAAAGCCAGTTTGACTTGAAGCCTGTGTTTTGCATCGTTCTAGTTTTCATTTTTCTAATCAAATGAAGCTTCCCTCTTTCATCTGTGTTCCATCCAAAAATATTTACAACTATTTCTTGTACACTAAGCCATTGCAGGTGAATAACACAAAGATAAGAAAGCAAGATATGGTCCTCTGCTTAGCAAGGCATCGGAGGGAATCAGAAGAGAAAATAAGTATAAATGAGGTGGTGACTGCTGTGGTAAAATATACACAGATGTTCAAGTAGCAGGGCCCCACGCTCAGCGCTTCACGTGCAGCTGAGCTCTCACAGCGTTGCCCCGAACTGCGTGTCAGCAACCCCTGTGGTACGTGTCTTAGTTACTTTCCGCACTGATGAGACCAAATACCCAACATCCACAAGTTAAAGGGGGAGAAGTCTATGTAGCTCAGTGTGCAGAGGTTTCAGCCCATAATTGGCTGGCTCCAAGGCAGGGTGGTGGGCAGACAGACCTCGAAGGGGAGAAGCAGGTCATGGCGTGCAGAAGGGAACAACGCAATGAGGGACAGCTCCTTCTGCCGCCTTTATCTTATCCTTCCCCTTTTGTCCCCCTAAGGTTGGTAGCACTCATGCCCTTAACCTTGGCACCCTTCATCCTAGCACTATGCCATGAATCAACCTCAGCAGCTTGCACTCTAGCTCCAGCCACTTTCGTAAGAGCCCCAACTATGACCGGCCACATGAGGCTTTGAGGACATTGAGACACACGCCGTGACAGTATGTGAGGACCCTGAGTTTCGGGGAGGTCAGAACCCTCGTTCAGATCACACAGATGACCGTGGCAGGGCTGCTCTTTGAATCCCTGTCTATAACACTCAAGGCTCGAGTTCTTTATTGAACCAGGCCACCCACGAGGACGTGGAAGTCCGCTGAAACGGGCTGGTTGCTTTTCTCTGAGGTGAACAGTGAGTGCGCTAGTACCTGAAATGAACTTGATGTTTTCTAGTCAAACTATCATTTTTCCACATACAGTACTTTAAGGGAAAAAGAAATTCCTATTTCCCATGGTTCAGTGCATCTTCCTACATAGGACCCAGAAAACCCCTTAAAATAATCAGCGGACTCATCTAGTTATTTCAAGTTCATCTGCAATGGGGCTTGCTGGGAGACTCATTCCTTAACTCATTTTACTTTAACTTCAAACCTACCCCACCTTGGATTAATTACAAGAGTTACTCAGTCACTTCATTTCAGGCTGTGATGATTTAATCGAAGGCTAGGGCTGAGTACTGAAGCACATACAAAGAGGCTAAGGTGCCCAGAATCAAACTCAGGGATATGAGGTTCCTAGTAGCATTTACACTGTGTTTGCTTGTTAGGAGCTTTAGGAACATTTAACCTCTTAATAGTCTTCTGAGTTTCTTTTTTGTTCGCTTGTTTTTTCTTTTAATAAAACATCACATCATGGGATAGTTTCCAGAGAAAGTAGAAACTATCCCTCTGTCTAATAGTCCCAGGCATACCCTGGGAAAGGGGTTGAAGAGAGCTCATGAGCAGCATTCTGTTTTTAAGGGAAACAGGCAACTTTCACTTTGTGGAATGCCATTCTCAGGCACTGCAGAGGGCTGTTAACCTCCATTGGAACAGTCGACCAAAGCACGGGTCCGTAAACTTCCTGCGTCTCAGCTTCTCGGCTCTAGGGGAGACCGCTCGGGATTCCAGAGCGCTGGGGCTCAGTGATGGTTTTCGTTTCTCTTGTGCTCCGGAGTCCAAGGTTGTTTTGGCTTCTGGGAGTCCTGCAAAGCTTCTTCTGGAGAGTCGCTGCTGAGGTTCCACCTGCAGACCCACGGCACAGTGACATCTCGGTGTCCTCAGGATGCTCATACATCGAAGCAGCACCCTGCACCTTGGGGGATGGTGGCTACACTGTTTTAGAAAAGCTGTTCTCATGAAAGATGTTTGGCTAGGAGACAACTACTTTCTTACATCACCTGTGGTGATTTCCAGAACAACGCCAGGAGGACTAACAACACTCTCTGTTGACTACACAAAGATGTTCCTCACAAAATTTGCCCAAGGCCAGAATTTTATCTCCTTCAGTGTAATAAAAACAAAACCCCAGAGAACTGGTATTAAAGGAAGAGCATTTAATTAATCAAGTGCTTTTGAAATCCTCGTTTTGAGTTTTGGTTTAACACTAAACAATGAAGGGTCCCAACTGGCACTGACCCTAATTACCTGAAAATAAAATTTAAACAGCACAGCAACAAAAAATCTAGCTTTTATCTGCCCCCTCCCCAACTCCATCCCACCCACAATTTTCTCATTTAAGTTTGGCACTAGCTACCTGCCATGGTAGATAGTTAACACTTGCATGAGTAAGAGCTATTTTCAGTCATCCAGAATTTCAAGCAGGTCTAACCACAGAAGAACTAAGTCATCCTTTACTTTTTTCTCAACTCAGTAAAAGTAGTACCTTTTAAGATGGCCTTAATCTTCTGTGTAAGAAAAAAGATGAACCTGAGTAAGACCAATCTCAGTCTGTTTTTTTGTGAATTATGATTGTGAAGAAGCTACACAAAAGACCAGTCAGCCTTGCATGACACAAAATTAGAAAGATAAGGGACTATCTCACAAATAAAAGGTGGCTAGTAGGCTAGATAGAGCCCATAGATGTGTTTTTAAATCTTACATAAAAGGTGCATGAAATCTAGTTATTTCTAGCACTATAAAATGGGGAAATTACCTAAAAGAAAACCTAAGGGAACTTACATCCTGATGTCTGTGATACACAAAAAGTTCTCACATAAAACATCAAATACATGATGCATAAAAGAGAAAAAAGATCAGTTGAATTCAAGCAAAATTTAAAACTTACATTTGTGAAAATGTGCATTGTATGGTCAGATAGCTCAACAGATTAAAGCACTGCTTAGGCAGACGCAGGGGCAGGGTTTCGATCCCTGGCCTGCCATGCCGGCCCCGCCCCCAGGGTACGCTGAGACAGCGCTTGAGACTGGGCATGGTGGGCATGGTGGCACGCGCCTGTAATCCCAGTGCTTGGGAGGCTGAAAAATAGGAAGAGCCACAAGTCAGATCCGTGTAGTGAGACCCTGTAAACCCTGTACTTAATACATTAAACAAAACAAAACAAAACCCTGTACATTGTAAAACTTTCTGAAGATTGTATACATACTAGAGGACAATGTCTCTAGCAGGCCCCGTACTCCTGGAAGGCTGCATTGGGTGGTAGCAAGTTTGAGCCCTGGGCAGTTTAGCCAGACCCTATCTCAAAATAAAAACTAAGAAAGGGAAGGGGCTGTAGATTAGTGCAGAGGCCCTGGCTTCAGTCCTCTTACAAGTGGGGCCCTGGGCTCACCTGGGGAAGAACACATTTGGATAGCAAGGAAGAGAACTCAGCCAGGCAAGGTTTGCGGTCTACTTCTGCAGAAGGGCGTGACTGCACTCAGGCTGGAGGCCGCAGATGCGGAAGCGGCATTTTAAGCCCTCACACATGGCAGTCAGCTATCCTTTAAATTCAGTGGCTGAATTCAGAGGCTTACAGTCTATGTGGGCTGGCTAGTTGTAAGTGTGAGGCAAGGATCTGAAGGATTACTGAGGGGAGGAGGAGCGGGAGAAGAACGGGCAAGGAGAGCGGAAAGCCCAGGTGATCTTGCTTGGTAGCTATGCGTCCAGAATTGGCCCTGAGCAGTTATTTCCCATAAGTTCAGTGTGTTTCAGAGGGGCTGCCTAGAGAGGGCTAGCCTCTAAAAGGGAGTCGCTTCTGTTTCCATCTTTCGATAGAAAAGATAGGGCCACAGTTTCTCACAAACCCGTGGCTTTGTGAGAGACAAAAACCGGTCAAACTTAGTAGTCAAAAAAGTAACAGGGAAAATTTAAGTAAACATTTCATCTTGGGAGATACACAAACAACAAATAAACACATAAAAAGATATTCAACTGGACTGGCCATTAGGGAGTGGAATTAAACACACAATGAAGTACTTCTCCTTCACTATCTGCATCTGCATGGCTGATCTTTCAAAGACCAACCATACCAGATGTTAGCAAGCGCCAGAGCAAGTGGGGCTCTCAGCACCCCTGGAGGGAAGGGTCAGCGACACAGCCAGTCTGGATACAGGTTGGCAGCTTTTTGAAATGTAGCTGTTGCATGATGTAGCCATTCTGATGCTAAGTACTTCCCCAAAAGAATGCTAAGAATATGTCCAAAAATTTAACTGACAAAAATTTTGGAACTTTAATTTTGGTATCCTCAGACTAGAATGTCTATTAACAGATGAACAGATACCTAGATTGTGGTATATACAAATATGGCAATACAATACTATTTGTCAACAAAAAAGAAACTACACATGCACACAATAATATGAGCGAGTTTAAAAATAATTATGTTGAATGCATAGACTAGAAAGAATGCATACTATATGATCTCATTTATATAAAATCATAAAAAAGTAAAAATTTCTATAATGATATGTGGAATGCAGATAAGCACAGAAAGCATGGATTGCAAAGGAACATAAACTCTTGAGTGATGAATCTCACTCATAATCTGTGCTGGCTGATTATATATATTTGTATGTATATAAAATGTGTCATATATAAAAATATCAGGAAACTCATTTGAGCCAGGAACCAGGGCCAGTGCATGAGTGAGACCTCCCTGAACCCACTAGAAACTCATTCGACCCAGCAACCAGACCTGGTATGTGATGTAGACCACGCAGGGCCCGTGGGGAAACTCATTTGATCCAGTAATCAGGCCTGGTGTGTGAGTGAGATAACCCTGGGCCAGCCAGAAACTCATTTGACCCAGCAGCCAGGCCCAGCATGCCCAGTGTGGAAAACTGCGGCAGAACTCCCTGCAGAGACTAGAGACAAGACCCACCCAGCCGATCTAGGAGCAGAACATCTTGCCACACTGGCACAGCAGGTTCACTTACAAGGGTCACAGCAGGAAGAAGTGGAGCTCAGCAGCCAGACCCAAGCCACATCCATCTGGATGAGTTTGAATTTGGTAGATCCAAATCTGGTGCTAAGGTAGGAACTCTACTAAAGCTCTACAACAAAGGTCAGAAGGCAGGGCTGTACAAAATGACAGAGAGAAGGAGCAAAATTCACTCTCAGGCCCCGAGCTCACCAAGAACAAATACAGGAGACAACAGCATAGAAGAAGTTGGAAGTGACACATTTGAAATTTCTGCTGTGGGGTTAGAGTTGTCCTGTCCTCATGGCTGCACATTCCAGAATGGGACTCACAAAGCATTCCACTGTCTGTGAATACACAAGCATGCCCTTGACCCATGATAATAGTTTCACACGTCCATCCCAGGAAATGTCCTTTCCCGGTGGGACGTTTGGCTTATCCATAGCATCACGTTTCCACCAGTGGAGCTCCAGTGGGGTACTTCTGCTCTCTACAGAAGGATGTAAAGTGAAGGTAGGAAGATCTACTTGGGTTTGTAGAGGTGGCTGTCCTCCCCCTTTTGGTTTTTGTAATTGTGTCTTTAAAGAAAGATGTGTATGCTCTACCATAGCTTAGCCCTGAGGGTTATAAGTGATGGCTATAAGATGTTTAACATGCCAAAGTTGCAAGAAAGAGGATAAGGCCATGATGACGTATGAGGGTCCATTATCAGTTTTTATTGTATAAGGAACTCCTATAGCAACAAAGGCAGGTCAACAACATTATTAAGAGTGTCCCACCTTTTTTGTCCCCATGACAGGTGACAAGAATCATGTGAGAGTAAGAATCATAGAGACATAAATATATTGTAACCACGTAGTAGTCACAGTTACATCTTGACATCTACTTGTCATATTTAACCCACAATGAATCAGCTTGTTGATTATCATAGGCTAAAGGTCCTGGTAAACTAGAATGGGACCAATGTAAAAGGTGGTGAGCAATTTTCAGTTGACCTTTGTCACCTAAGAAGCAGTTAATATTGCAGTTAAAGCAGTGAGTCCAACTATTATAATTTCCTTTGAAATACGACTATGACCAGAGGACTGCTATTTCCATTTATCAGGGTTGTTTTAGTAGTTGTATCCCCGTAGAAGGTTAACAGACATTGTTACGTAGTTTATAGAAAATGCTTGCAATCCAGAGCCAAATACAGTATTTTAGCATGGCAAGAATGCTGACATCATTTTTGTAACACATTTAAATGCCCTCCTTGGCATAGAATAGGCTTTTCAGCCAATCGTCTCTATCCAGTATATAAGGAATTTGTTATTCTTTAGTGGCACGTCATTGAAGAAGTTTGGAACACTGTCTGAACTTCTCAGTACCTACGCTTCTTTCTTTCTTTCTTTCTTTCTTTCTTTCTTTCATCTATTTTTTGTGATACCAGGGATTGAACTCAGGACCTTGAACTTGCCATGCAAGTGTTTATTCTACTGACCTATCTCCCTGGTCCTGAGATCCTTAAGAGTAGTGACGTGCACATAACAAAACATAACATCACATACATCTCTCCTTTTTTTTTTACAACTGTCATGTGACTCATGTTTAGCAGTGGGTACTGGGTGTGTCTCCCTTAAGGCTATGGAAATTACTATGGTCCCATTAATGAACAAAGACTGGAAGTAAATATGTCCTGGAAATAGCTCCTTTATTCATGAAGGGGCTTAAGTTTCCTTAAGCCATTTACTTATCGTAACATATTTTTGATGACCTATGGGAACCAGGTCTGAACAAATGTTATTTTTGACCAATGAAAGATTCCCCAGGCATTGTATATAGACAATAATATGCATAATATTTGTAAAACAACACGATTTTGACGAG
Source organism: Myocastor coypus (assembly GCA_004027025.1). Taxonomy (NCBI): domain Eukaryota; kingdom Metazoa; phylum Chordata; class Mammalia; order Rodentia; family Myocastoridae; genus Myocastor; species Myocastor coypus. Next base: position 76,051 of record PVJA010001924.1, read on the forward strand.
CTGGAAACCTGGGAAGAAACGTGCCCTTAACTCTAGTACACTTACTTAAGTTATGGACAAATATTTTTTAAATTTAAAAAGACAAAAAGAGGAAAAAACTTCTTGAGCTCAAACAAAATAGCTGTAAGTATGGTAACCAGCTATAGATTGCACAGACCAGTGAACACACATACAACAATTTGTTAACACCAGCATGCAGTCAGATGTATTTGGCCCAGTTGAATTATGATACTTTTTTACAGTTTTTAACTTTATAGCTCTAAGTGGATGAGTCAGAACTTTTTGTAGATACATTAGCAAAGATTTATTATAATAATCAGAAGGAATAAAAACATTTTATTCATAATCAATATTTTCTTCTGTGTTTTGTTTTGTCTTAAGAATTCTGGCAACCTCCTGCTCTCTTTTTTCATTTAGCTCCTGGCTCAGGCTTGTCTATAGTTTCTACCACCTAATCAGGTCTACTTTTTCTTCTAACAGTGTTTGTGGGATCCCCCTCTGAAAAACTTAAGGTAGCACAGGCCATCAATGAAGTTTTAAAGATTTGGTCCCTAATCTTGACAAGCTTTTAAATAGCTTCCAAGATTTGTGGTGGGCCCTATTGCCTTAAGGGCCTGTTGATAGTCCTTATTTGCATTCCCAGAGGCCAACTGTAATGCTATAATTTCAGGCCTTTTGAATGAGGAATCTGTCTGTGGACTGCTTCCTGTCATCTAATAAAGAACTTGTAAAATATGTGAAAAAAAGACTGAACTCAGATGTCCCCTTGGGGAACAGTAACCCATCTCCATTTTATTATCAAATCTATTCATTCTGGTGCTTCAATATGCTAAGTCAACTGCTGCCTAAGATCTGCAAGCAGTCCTGCTCAAGTCAAGTATCTTCCGTGACATCTGACCTTCCAGTTGCCCTAGTCCAGCCTGCCTATTCTGTGGCAAGCTGCTATGGCTGTGTGTCAACATGGAGGGACTGACCTGCCAGCAGACAGGAACAGGGAAGATGGTTAATGTCTTGTGGAACCATAAGCAGAGCTCCCAAGATAGACTCCGGGAGTCCTCCCTCCTCAGCTTCCCTAGCAGCTTGGAGGCAGAGGGGATAGATGCCTCTCTGTCACATGGCTCTGTCACCAGCCCACTGCAGCTACTCCATTCCCCCCAGCCCAGGTCCTGCACCACGACCACAGTCACCATCATTACCTCTGTCACCGCTGCCCCTAACCAGGACCACACCCCAATACAGGGCATACTGCATCAGCTTCAAGAAATTCTGGAGGAGCAGGCCAGGAAAGTGTCTCTGTACTTTCCTTCTGATCTTTCCCTTTTCCCTGACCAGAGGAGGCATCTGGGACTGTGGCAATTATGGCGGCGCATAAGGATTCCAGTGTGGCTCTCACCAAGCTCCATGTTGAAAGGATGTCTGGGGCAACCTGTTCTTCCCTAGCGCGGGTCCTTCTTAAACTTTTGCTCGCTTTATCCCCAAATCCTCTGTGTCTAAGGTTCCTGCCTGCAGGAACCATGGGGTATGCATGGTAATACCTTGCAGCACTTTGGAGAGGGTGTGGTTACCAACCAGGGCCCTGCTGATTCCAACAATATCCGCAGCAACCGCACATTTCTTTGCTCCTCTCCCAGCAAATTCGTCCCCCTTTATCCTATTAAGAAAAGCCGAGCCGGGCGTGGTGGTGCAAGCCTGTAATCCCAGCACTCGGGAGGTTGAGGCAGGAGGATAGATGCGAGTTCGAGACCAGCCTGGGCTACAAAAGTGAGCTCAAGGCCAGCCTCAACTGCATAGCGAGACCCTGTCTCAAAAAGACGCACACACACAAAAAAGCAAAGCCTTTCCAAGGGACAGTGACACCTTCACACTGTGAACAGCTGGCTTCTGGATGCATCTCTTAGAGTTTCCCGACATCCACCTCTCTCCTTTCGTACTCTGGCGGGTCTCCTTCTCCAGGTTTCAGAGTCCCCGTTCTGGGCACCAGTTACCGTGGGCTGATTAGACACTCAGATACATCAGTGTGTGTGTGTGGCGGGGGGGCAGAGAATGAAGAAACATAAAGAGACAAATTTCAGGGGGCCAGGAGAGTGGGGAGGGGTTCATCTCTATTGCATTGGCTCGGCTACCTCATGATTGGCTCACTCTTATTGGCTAGCTAGACGCAGGGGATGGGTAGCATGTATTTTAAGGAACAGAAACGATAGAAATGGGTAGATTGGATATAAGTGAGTGAGGAACCATATTTTCTCCAAACCCAAGAGCCTGTAGTTTACAAGTGTTCTCAGAAGACACTATTCTGCCTCGAGAGTGCTGAGTTGTTATCATGACACGCATGGACAGGGGCTCATGGCTTGCTGTGTATTCCCTGTTTCTCGCAAGGTCCCACTGATCTTGGGAGCGTGGGGGGCTGAAGCCAGCATAGTTGGGCCCCCATAATCCATCACATAGGCTGGTCTCCAGCATCCTGTTGCTCTTCTAGAATACCTGTTTGGCTCACTTTCTGAGTTTCTGAAACATACCTTTGGACTCCCTAGATTTTGGTACACCGACTCAGAAATAGTAGGGTGATCTGGGTCACAATGATGCCCTCTCAGATTAGGACTGTCTGGCTTGTGAAATTTACGCCTTCTCTTTGCACTCCATAGCTTAGGAGAAATAAAGTTTCCCCTAGAATGGGGCCACTGCACCTACATAAGCCATTCATTTAAGGCTCAGGCTTCGGTGGTGTGTTAACATTCCCAAGTGACTGAAACCTCCCTGAAACATGGGTTGCTTCCCCCATCTCTGTAGAGGAATTAATTCTATGATCCTTCTTCAGGCAAATATTTTCTTCCCACTCAGGTTCTAGTTCACTCCTGGACCTTTCTTTCTGTAGTCTCTGGCCTCTGCTATCGTCAGATATTCATTTGTTAAGGAGCCTTATATCCTAACATGCCTATTTTTCTTTTTGAAGAGATAGTGTTACAATGTTAGCTACAGAAAAAGTTCTGTTATTTGAAGATTAAAGCTCTATAGAAACTCTAGTCTTCTTAGACATCTGTTTCCACTTAAAATCTTCCTTTTTCAGTGGATTTATTTCACCTGGGAATAGAGAACATTCTAGACTTTCTGCTTATATACGAAGAAGTATAACCATCTATAATCATTTGTGGCTAGGTGTAATGGAACACATGGGAAGCTGATGCAGGAGGACTGCCATGAGATCACGGCCAGCCTGGGCTCCACAGCAAGATGAGAGAGAGGGAGAAAGAGAGAGAGGGAGAGGGAGGGAGAGAGAGAGACAGAGACAGAGACAGAGAGATACAGAGAGACAGAGAGAGAGGAGAGAGACAGAGAGAGGAAACAGGGAGAGAGAAAGGGAGGGAGAGAGAGGGGAGAGAGAGATAGACAGAGGGGGGAGAGAGAGGGAGAAAGAGGGAGAGAGAGACACACACAGAGAGACAGAGACACACAGAGAGAGGAGAGAGACAGAGAGGGAGAAAGAGAGAAAGAGAAAGAGAGTGAGAGAGAGAGGAGAGAGAGGAAAGAGAGAAAAAGAGATGGGGAGAGAGGGAGAGAGAGGGAGGGAGAGAGAGAGGCAGAGGGAGAGAGAAAGACAGAGACAGAGAGGAGAGAGACAGAGAGAGGGAGAGACAGAAAGGGGAGACAGAGATAGAGAGGGAGAGAGGGGAGAGAGACAGAGAGATAGAGACAGAGAGACAGAGACAGAGAGAGAGGAGAGAGACAGAGAGAGGAAACAGGGAGAAAGGGAGGGAGAGGGAGAGGGAGAGACAGAGAGAGGGGAGAGAGAGATAGAGGGGGGGAGAGAGAGGGAGAAAGAAGGAGAGAGAGACACACACAGACAGAGACACAGAGACAGAGACAGAGAGAGAGGAGAGAGACAGAGAGGGAGAAAGAGAAAGAGAAAGAGAGTGAGAGAGAGGAGAGAGAGGAAAGAGAGAAAAAGAGAGGGGGAGAGAGGGAGAGGAAGGGAGAGAGAGGGAGGGAGAGAGAGAGACGGAGGGAAAAAGAGGGAGAAAGAGAGAGAGGGGGAGAGACAGAGAGAGAAAGAGGGAGGGAGAAAGAGAAAGGGAAAAAGGGAGAGAGAAAGGGAGGGAGAGAGAGTGAAGGAGAGAAAGAGAGGAGAGAGGGAGAGAGAGGGAGAAAGAGAGAGGAATCTGTGATGTTTCTGCAAACATGAACTTTATAATTACAAAATAGTAAAATAGTTGCGGAGTAGAAATGAAGGGGAGGTAACTTTAACTTCAAAAGTCTCCAGCCAGATCACATTTAGAGGAAGATGCCACTTTGGTGAGTGAAGTGGGAGATCAGGCTGTGACAAATCCGGGTGGGGAAATAGACGTGACTCGCTAATTACAAAATCCCAGGACGCACACAGCGAGCATTCCCAAAGCCTTGCGCGTGGACTTCTCAGGAGATCTCGTGCAGGTTTCTAGTGGGATGGCCCAAACTGGGCTGTAGGGGATACAGAAAAGGCAGACCATGTCGAGTTTTCTCCACGTCGTTCCCTCCTGCGTGGTGACCCACCTTTGTACTGCGGCACTCCTTTTCCTACTCTAACTTTACCTACAGAGCCTGTTTCTTTTTCTATCTTTAATGAAACTCCGCTATCTGTTCTGGTTTGTGTCTAGTTGTCCCCCCACAGCCTCATGCAATCATAGGGCAGGGACTTCTAGAGTTTGAGATTAACTCATGATCCGCTGGGATTATGGGTGATCTGCTGGGTTTATAGGCTTTAGTACTGCTGGGGCTATGGGTGTGAGTGCTATGCCCACTGGGGCAGGGAGGCTGAATGCAATAGAGAGAGACAGAGAGACAGACTCTCTGTTGCCATTTGGCTGCCACGAACTGCTGCTCTCAGCCACGTGTCCCTCTGCCTTGGAGCCAGCTGAGTGTGGACTGAAACCTCCAGTAACTGTGAGCTAAATAAACCTTTCCTTCCTTCACTTTGGGCGTCAGGTATTTGTCCCAGCAACGAGAGAAGAGTAACTAAGACACCACCATTTGGATTTATCTTGATCAATTCTTTGCACATGACATAGAGAATCTAGAAGCCACTCCCAGAAGGGGACAGCTGGTCACAGTTGCCTCTCAGTGAGTAGTGCTTCTACTCCCTCTGAGAAGAATGTCAGTTGGTAGGCACAGCCATGCAGGAGCACACACTCCACTCCGGTTTCAATGGTGAGATGAAAGAGGGAGTTAGCTGAGGGCTGAAAGGTCGTGAGAATGTACACATAGACTCATTGATTATGGGTTGCAGTTAACCAGCACAACGGCCAAGTAAGGGGCCAGACCCCATCATCTTAAGCAGATCTGAAATCCTTCCTTCCTTCTTTCCTTTCTTCCTTCCTTCCTTCCTTCCTTCTTTCCTTCCTTCCTATTTTTTTATTTTTTTGAGTGAATGAAAACAAAATTTTTCCTTCATTTTGATTTTGAAGATTCTTCAGGTTGAACAGTATTCCCAGCATTCATGTCTAAATGGAAACGGAGTCTTTGCAGATACAAAGATACAGTTGTTTAAACCCACCCAATGTGCGGTGTTCGGCTATACAAGTCTTACGACACTCATAAAGGGACTGAGCTAGATGACTACAGAAGTATTTAAGGTTAGTAATTCTACTGTAGGTCAAAAAATTCTATGATTATCCTAACCATTCTTATATTTCCCCATAGGCATAAAACTGAATTTAAGAGACTCTAATAATAGATGAGTAGGTCACCATCACCCGAAGACTGGAACTTTTATGCACAATTGCATCAATCCTCCAGCTACTCTAAAGTTGCATCTTATCTCTATTTTGAAGGAGAAAGAACATGAGGAGCCGACTCATTAGGAAACTTGTCTTTGGTCATGCAGCTGGTAATGGTCAGAATTCAGAGTTCAAATTTATGCTTATTTCACTATCCATATTGTTTCTCAAAGTCCACACACAGTTTCCAAAAATATTTGAGCAATAGACTTATCTCTGAAATAGCTGTGCCATGCCTTGAGGTCATGGATTTTTGGAGCAGCTCTCTCAAACACCAAGTTCTATTATTTTTGTTTAAAAAAATCCCCAGTCATTACTCTACAGCCACACCTTGCCTATGTTGGAGTTTTTGCCTCTCCAACTTACATATCAGTCCCCGGGGAGGGACTGAGACTTCTTTGCCATCTTGTTCGAAATTGAAGAAGCTGGCAATACTTACTAAATGACCAGTATCTAAGCCAGCACAGTGATCCCTACGAATTATGACCCTGAAGCCCCAAAGATGAAGAAAAGGTTCAGTTGTGTAATTTTCCACTCTCCTAATAATCTTAACAGTGTGGGTCAAGTGACTCCCAGTTTAATATAATCCAAACAATATTTGACTCAGTGCAGAGCAAGGCTTGGGAATCACGGTGATCCACGTGCCTGGATGCAATTTGCATTCTGAATTTTCCAGCATTTGCAATCAGCCTGGGTCTTCTGTGTTTGTGGTACTCACCAGACATGCAATAACAGATCAGTTGTGACAATTTTACATTTTTCTTTTTCTTTTTTTGGTCTCCTCAGGAGGGACCAGGTCAGCTTCACAGGTGCAGTGTGTAGAAGACCAATGTGCTTGCTTACACATGGCAGCCACTAGAGTTCAACCTGAGCGGGCCCGTCTTCCCTACTCCACCCTAAATCCTTATTATGCCTTGTCACAGATAAGGTGGTGTGACATTTGTCTGTGGGACACGGTGCCCCCTGCTTCTAAATGTAAATGCGACCAGGTGAGTTGTGATCTACAGCTGTATGTGGCACCGAGGAAAGTAGCATGTTCTTGAATCCGATAACCAATCTTTTTTTTTTTTTTTTTTTTTTAATGGCCAGCTCAGCCTGTGGTGGGGGTGGGGCTGGTGCAGCATGTGGCACTGGGGATTGAATCTCGGTCCCTGTGGTCGCCTAAACTTTCCTTTCAGGTGCTTTAGACCGCCGAACCGTCTCACTGACCCACCGATGACCAATTTTGGGTTTTCAAGATTAAGTTTGTTTTTTGAGACAGTCTCACTGTGTCACCAACTTAATCTTGAAAACCTTTCAGTATTAGTGTACCCTTTAAGAAGTAGTTTTAGACTGTTTGCTTGACTTGATGTCTCCTCTTTCCAACCCTTTGTTTTGTGAAGTGAGGCTTCATTTCCTTGCCTCTCAAATTTTCCTTCAAACCTCCCTTCCTGTGAAGTCAGTGATATTTACTGCTGGGCACAGTAAGGCACGGCTGCTATCTCAAGACTCGGGAGTAAGCCCGTGCTCAGCACTGTAATCCCAACCCTGTAATTCCAGTACTGAGGCATGAGGAGAGCCGCAAGCAAGAAGCCAGCCTGGGGTACGTCATGAGTTTGAGGCTACCTGAAGGAAGTAGTGAGACTATCTCAAAAAACAAAGCAAAGCCATACCAAACCAGTCTGTCCTTTCTTTGAATAGGTTTCATCATTTCATGTTTTGTCGCATTTTGTATTTAAGATTGTTTAACCAATAGATGTTTTTGAGGTAAAATTTGGAATGTTCAGCTTGTCATTTAAAGTTTTAGACCGCTGAGCTATCTCCCTGGCCCACTGCTGACACACACTAATCGTACAGTTGAATCTGTTTGGCTGGGACATTCTTATAATACATGTACAATGCCTTGACCACAGACACTATCTGTGCTAAGAACGGAATGTGATGCAAACAGGCCGAGGGCCTCCCTGGGTGAGGCTCACAGGCCCCTGCAGAGTTCGGTTCCACAGTGCCGCAGGCTCTCGGGCAGAACTCCAGGGTGCTGTGAGTCTGTAGGGAAGCATGCGCACGGAGTCTGAAGTCCTGGAACAGTTTGCAAAGGAAGTGGCACTGAGACAAAACCTGACCTGGGGATAAGAGTTGTGAGGTGAAAAGCACAGGAACATTTTCCTGATGGATGCAATAACGTGTGGAGCCCTGGGAGTCAAGGTGTAGCGCACAGCACATTATATCTGGAGAGGCAACCCTAGGAAGGTAAAGATAGAAGAAGTCCACAAGGGCAGAGCCAGTTGGATTTGAGTGTTTATGAGTTAGGGCTATGCCATGGGAGGGAACTGGTAAGATTTTCCTTTGCAGAACATCACTCTCAGAGCCAAGCATAGTGACATGTACCTATAATCCCAGCACTTAGGAGGCTGAGGCAGGAGGATTGCCTAGAGCTCAAGGGTAGTCTGTGAGTTTAAGGCCAGCCTGAACTTCAAAGTGAGATTTTTGTCCTGAAAAGTAAGACAGAATATCACTCTCCTTGCCTTGAGGACAGGGCAATCAGAAGGTATAAACTAAAGAGACTGCTGGAGATCCAGCCAGAAATTGGATTCAGGCAAGAGGTAACAGTATGAACCAGAAGCATGGCAGAAATGAAAAGGTCTGGAAAGATTTCAGATACACAGATGTCAGTCTGGCCCCAAATATGTCACATGATTGTATTTACACCACACACCCCACCAGGCCAGCCGAGCTCCTAGTCATGGGTCCAGACTTTGTCCATGGTCATGTCAACTCTATGAGAAGCTTTCTTTGACCGTCAACCCTCGGAATCTTTAAAACGTCTTCTCTGTGTCCTTCATTTCATCAAAAGGACAGATTTACAACATCAGTCCGTGTCTCCATAACCTTCTTCTCCCCTCAAGTGGATGGCAAGCTAAGACGTGCTCCTACCATCGGCCCCTAGTCTTTCCCAAGTCAGCTGGTGCAGATGGGTATACCGTGGATACTGGTCCTCTCGACCCACTGCGATCTTATCTGAATTCTAAAACTTTCCACGTGATTATTTTTCAAGGTCTTGTTTTAAATGATTCCTTTATTAGCCCATGTTCGTATTTATCTACGTATGTAGTAAGTGCCAGAAATCTTCTAGGGACTAGGCCTGTTTTAGGGTTGTCAGATTTTAGCTGAACTGCCCGCTACACTTCAGATCGTGTGTTTCCACACAGATGCAGCCTGCTTCTCCCGTGTGCTGCCTGAGCTGTCCTTGTGGAAACACTTTGCTGCCAAGAAGCACAGCTGCAATACATGGGACCCCAAAGAGCCATCTCACAGCGTGGGAGGGGACTTGGGGGGCGGAGTGATCCCTCGCCCTGCCCAGGTGGCATGCTGGCCTTCAGAGACTGGCAAATGTGCTGCCCAAAGACCAAACCCTTGGTATTTGCCTGTGTTCTGGGACAAGTTAATCCTGTCCTGCCTTTAAAACTGTTCCTGATGTTTGCCCAGTAAAAGCAGAACTAAATTGTGCCAGACACTTCAAATACATATTTCAGAAGAGTGTGGGTCTTAGTGCAGAGCTCTTCATGTAAAGGAAAATGTGGGCTCTCGCCCCCGTTGTCTCCCCTGCACAGAGCCTGCCCCACCCTGCCCTCCTCCCTGTCCCACTGCCCTATGTGGTTGTGGAGAGAAGTTTCTGAGTTCTGAGATTCTTCTCAGCTGTGCTTGTTCTAAGTGATTTTTATGCTAACATGGCATCAGAGCCCTTTTCTGGCAAATATATTGCCATATAAGATTAAAAATAATTTGGAGGGCAGGATTTCTACCAGGAATTGAACAGACAATGCACTGTCTTCAGCTGGTTCCAAATTTCTAATTCATCCACTTTGTATAGTCCTTGTTTCATAAAACTACAAGTCCTTGTTTGTCTGAATTCTTTCTGCTTGTGTGCTAGAAGAACTCCTTCATTTCTGGCCCCGAGGGCTTCTTCCCAAGTCTGGGAAAACTTCTCCAATGAGAAGCCACGGAAGCTTCCCATGATGCAGCTGTTTTGAGCACCCTTCCTGGACGTTCAGCTCGCTCCCCGCGGCCCCTCCTCACGGGGCACATGGACACAGCTAGGTAATTTCTTCCCTCTAGCACCACCATTCTGGATTTCTACCCTGTTCAGCTTCCTCCTTAGAACTGTGCAGCTGACCACATACGACTGCATAGCAGGAACTGGATGCTCCTCTCATTTAATGATCTTTATGTCAAGGTCGTCCTTGTTCTGTGGAGTAATTCCTAGACATTTCTAGGCTCAACAGGCTACTGTAAACGTTACTGTAACAGTGATCATAGCACTAGTCCTGGTTTGCTTGTGCCTAATTAAGTCAGTCTTGTTTGTCTTGTTTTGTTTTTCTGTACTGAGGACCTTCACACTGCATTATATTCTCATTCCTTTATTTTTACATTTTTTTTTTCTTTATTTTGAAACCAAATCTTATTACCTTGTTGCCCAGGCTGAGCTTAAACTCGTGATCCTCCTGGTTAAGCCTCGCAGACTTCTAGGGCTGTAGGCATGCACCACCACACCAGGGTTTAAGGTTAGATTTTTTTTTTTTTCTTCAGGCCAGGGGTACTGCAGGACTGCCTGGCAAGCATGAGGCCTTTGGTTCCCAGTACAAAAAAATAAAGTTAAAATTACATTAAATTAAATTAAAAAAAACAAAGAAAGTATAAACTGTATTTTTCTTGATTTTGTTTCTTTCTGATACTGGATCTTTCTATCCTTAGATCACTTTAATCTGCAAGTAACAAAATCCTAGTCCAAACTGGCTTGAAGAAGAATGGAATCCACTGGCTTACATGAACTGGAAGACAAGGCTGGGCGCAGCTGGGCTCAGGGCTCCAAGGGATTCTGAGGACTTGGTTTCTCCCCGTTGCTCGCGTCAGCTGTGGCTGGCTTCAGCTTAAGGATTCGGAGGCAGTAGGAGCAGCGCATCTTCTAATTTCTAGGTCTTGGCAGAAAACCTGAGTTTCTCTCTCCATGGTGTTCAGCTAACCTGTGAACCTGGCGGTCCCCGACCTGAGCTTCTTCACACACCAGTCTCTGAAGCCATCGCCGTGGCCAGGGATGGGGAGCAGTTGGCGACAGAGCTCTACACGTGGAGCAAAAGGTGGATGAGACGCCCACCTCCGCTGTTTTTTTTTTTTTTTTTGTTTGTTTGTTTTGTTTTCTGTGAAGTCCTGTGGCCGACTGTGGCTCCATGTTCTCTTTCTTCACCCACCAGGGCACCCAGGCTTGGGTGGAAGGCAGGTCTGACCTTGTGAAATCATTCAAAATGCAGCCATCTCTTCACATGTGCAGTATTTCTACTTGGTTTTTGCTCTTCTCACTGGGTGGATGTAGCACCGTGCTGTTCCGTCTTTACTTTCACCTCTGTCTTCAGTTTTCTTTTCTTTTTCCTTTATTTTTTAAAATGGAGTATTCCACAATACATCCTCAAAATTCCTAAAAGTTAGTATGTCATTTTGGTTGCCATTCGTAGAAGCTGAACAAATGCAGTAAACGTCTTGAATTAGCTTTTATGCTTTTGTACAGTTTATGTAATTCTATTACTAATTGGAGAAAATCAGACATACAACAATTATTGCATTTTTTTATATATGAGGAGCTGAAATTACAAATAAAGAGCAAGATAACAGACATGACAGGAAGCATGGAGACAGGTCTTTCTCAAGGGCAGGGGATCAGGTAATAAAGGGAGAGGGAGGAAGAAAAGAAAGAAGACTTGATCACAGAGGCTCAGAACCATTACGCACAGGTGCCAGCTCCAGACTGGGATTAGAAATATTATTATTGCAAACATATACTAATCAAAATTAAAAATATTTTTAGAAAAGAGATTTGTTAGTATGATCTTATCTGGGACTTGAAATTAAGCAGAAATGAGGGTAAAAATCTTGTAAGTGCTTGAGATTTTTGGTTTATTAAAGGTACTCTCTGCTGGACGCAACAAATTAAGCAAACATATGTCCTCCGTTTCTTCATTCTAACCCTTCTATGCCATTGTAAGAGGCCACCAAGGCCTCTGTAGTGCCATTCTTAATGTTATCTGAAGGACTGAAGTTCCAGTTATACCACACGTAAAGTTTACAGAGGAGTGCCCAAACTCCTCCTACTGCTCCTTCTTATTATAATTAGTGTTGCTAATGTAACTTATAATTAACTTGCAGTTAATATTATTAATTATAAAACAATGGCTACCAGTTATTGAGTACTGACCCTATGCTAGGGATTGCCGAGGTCGACAGTTTCACTGGATTTCCTCAGTGGCACTCTTGAGGGAGTTATTTCTGGCCACATGTCAAGATGAGGAGAACCAGGTCGTGATCAGCTAGGGGGCTCACGCCGTTCAACAAGAGACTTCAGCTAGTAAGTTATAAGCCTTAGGATTTACATCCAAGTCTGTCTAAGTTCAAAGTTTATGATTTTGTTTAGGTCCTGTCAACTGCCAGGTTTAGTCTCTGAGTTTATGGAGCATAAATCTTTTTCATTGGCTCTGACTGGCCAACTCTGGCAAGGGGCTTCACTTGGATATAATGTGACCCTGCCCACTCGGATGAGAACCAGGAAGCCATTTTTTCGGCCTCAGATGGATTGTATGCAGCTGCTCTTCATGTTTAGATCTTCTATTATCTGTCAGCTTTCACACACATAAACCATCATCACTCAGTTCTGCGACTTGTCCATTACTTGGTCATATTCAAGAAAAAAAATGTTAAGGAGAGTGACTAAAATGAGTTGGAAATGATTAAAGGGCTCATAGAAGGCATATTTCCCTGCACTCTGCTGTTCAATCAATTAAAAACTAAGGGAACACCATGATTTTTGCAGAACGCAGTGTTCCGGCTGGAAAGAAGTGTAACTCCAAATTCTGCTCTCTCTGGACATTCACTGCTGTGTGGAAACAGATGAAGGGGTCACATGGGGGTGCTGGTCAAGCTTGGGCTAGGGTAACAGAAATGGGCTGAGGGGTTCTAATGGACCAGGGGACCTGAGATACAGTAACAGAGCTGAGAGAAGTGCCCCCACCCAGGGAGGGTTTGGCGGGAGACAGCAGGCTGAAGCCCCAGGAGAAACATGTTGATTTTCAAATACCTATTTGGGGTCTCTATTAAACCTGCTTTTCAAAACATTTCTAAGTCAGGCCTGTGCTGCTCCCTGTGGGGTGGCAGTCTCAATAGGCATCACTGGGAGGGAACACCATGGTTACTAGATTCTAGTAAACAACGCCAGAGCAGCAAACTACGCCAAACAGGAAAGGACAGACGGGAAGAGGAGTGACGTAGTGATAGTGGCTTGAGTGGAGGCCCCTGGAAGGACATGGGCCAGTGGCGGAGGCTTCAGGAATCACATCTTCATTCGTTGGGGAATACAGAAGTTGTGTGGCTTTTGACACCAATTTTAACAAAGCAGGAAGATAAACCAAAGGCCCCACAGAAACATCGTGTCTTCTCAGGAGCAGAAAGATCCTCACCCTGAGTGCTATCGGGTATAAGAAGCTAAGACACTTCTGGCTCAGAGCAGAAAATCTTGGGAGCAGTTACTGGGCAGCAGAATAGAGGACAGATTATTCAGGAAGATGAAGGGAAGGATGTCAGCTGAGAGAGGAATTAATGTGGAGGCTGTCTGGGAGTAGAGCACTTAGAGGACACATACAAATTATGACTCCTCAACCCAGAGATCTAATTCAGTTTGATATCCCAGAAAAACTCTTACTGCTTTCAAAAAATAAAAATAAAAAAAGACACCCCCTTTTCTGGTTTCCTGCTGTATAGTTAGTGCCAGAACACTGGGTTCCTGGGGCTAACTGGTGACACCTGCAAGGGACGCCCTGCCCCAGCCCGAACCAAGACCCTGGCTGCCGGCCCAAGCACCCAGCCCCGGGCCTGTCAAAATTGAAACTAAGTATGGCATACAGGATTAGCGAGGGATCACAGAACCTCAGACATTTCCAAGAAAAATGAATAATATAAGGCTGGGCCTAGGACGTCTGCGTCTCATTAATCCCCCTTTCCACAATGGTGGGCCGGCTGGTGGGGATGCGGGCCGCAGATGGAAAGCACACTTCGCTGGGGTTTTGTTCTATTCTCTAGGCTTCTCTCTGGCACCAAAAATATTCATTTCCTGGCATGGCCAAGGAGCCGGCGCCTGGTGTCCACTTTGCTTCTTGGATGGCTTGGACAGCAGGCTGAGCTCTGCGAGGTGAAAGGGCCAGCGGGAACCCAGGGAGATGGTAGGCGCTGCCCGACCCACCTCCCGGCCTGTTTCTTCTCCTGGACAGAGCCCCCAGCAGACCTCTCCTGCCTCAGTGCTCCTGGCTCCAGCTCACCAAACACTGCGGCCAGCTCCCTCTTTAAACTCACCATTGAAAGAGGTGAGTTCTGCCTCCAAGACCCTGAAGGTGTTCTGTTTCCAGGGAACCATTTGAAAACTTCCATCTGAGACAAATCTTCCAATACTTTCTCAGGCCTCCTCCTAGTCATTGCCAACATCACCCCAGCCTGAGTAGGGTCTTTCTCCCAGCCTCTCCTTCCTTACCTGCTTTATGCTAACAAGACCACCTACAATTTCTTTCTTCTTGTATCTCTCAGGGGCATGAACATATACTAGGTATTTAATAATTATTTGTTAAGTACATGAATATACAACTAAATATAATAATACCTCGGGTTATGAATGCTTCTGTTTGCAAATGATTTGGTTCACAAACTGAAGTATTTGGCAAAATTTTCCTTCTATTTGCAAACTCCACATGAGGTGACAAACATGGCCATGGCCACCTTCCCCATACAAACACAATTGCAGCCATCTTCCTCAAAATCCTAAAGCAAAGTAAGTGCCTAAGCCAAGGGACCTTTGCATGTCAGATGACACTAACAACGATCTTGATATTTGAGCAAAAAGTAGCTCAGAAAAGTGGACCACAGCCAGGTGTGGTGGCGCCTGCCGGTAACCCCAGTACTCAGGAGGCTGAGGTAGGGAGGTCAGGGTCAGTTTGAGGCCAGTCTGGTCTACATAGTGAGTTCAAGGCTAACTGAAATGCCTCGTGAGACCCTGTGTCAAAAACCAGGAAGAAAAATGGACAGCATACTCTATCCAATCAAATCTGAATTTGATTTTTTAGCAAATCCACCTACTCTAACCTGTGGCAATAACAGCAGAAATTTCTTAATGCCCAGGCTTACTTAAAAACCTGCGGTGACTTCTGAGCAGCACTCTGCTCAGTTGCGAGTGCAGCCCTTCCACCTCTCTCAGCTCCTGGCGTCCTGCCTCTCTCCTCCCCCAGCAAGCTTATCTGCCTCGTCCTACCTCCATGTCCTCGCTGGTTCTGACCTCATTACTGAACGGGAGTAAGCAGCCCCATCCATCCAGAGGCTGCTCCTGCCTCCTGGGCATAGAGTGAGGACTCTCTGAAGTTTTATCTTTACAAGCCAAGTAAAATCTCCTCTTAGACTAGAGTATCAAAGAGTGGGAAACAGAAATCTGATGTACCCTTCAGAGTCTGTGACTTGTGGAGATTAAAACAATAAACAAAAGCAGGCATATTCAAAGCATTGAAGCGCAGTGATTATTTCCAGCTTGGACTACTTATTTCCTTTTGAACTCTCATCCTACGAGCACTACTGTCTCTGCTCTCCATGTCTTTGCCTCCCTCTGGGGTCTCAGCTGACTCTTCCAGGGCATCTCTTCTGCTAATAAGAAGCCAGGAAAAGTCCCTAACTTAAACTCTGGACACTCAGCCTGCCGTGCCTTTCCTTTGGCACAAACTGGGGTCCGCCTGAAGATCGCAGAGCTGACCAGGGGCGGATGGGGGATTCTGACTGCCACGAGAGCCTGGCATTGGAAGTGCTTTCCTGAGAAGACCCTGATTCACACTGGAGAGGACTGAAATGTCAGAGAGAAGACAGTGCGATGACAGCAGCTCTGCGAATGAGCCCAAGCTGGGAGCATTCTCAGGCTTCCCTTTCACCTTTACATCACTTGCTCTTGTTTGAAAATTGCTTTTCTTTCTTGGAAAAGGCAACATGTTCCATCTCTGTTGTGTCCAAATTGAAATTTTGTCTACTACTAAGTCCACTTCCTTAGAAGCTTATGGGATTTGTGTGTACCAGGATCAAAACTTCACAGGGCTGGACAAATAGCTCAGCAGATGCTGTGTGGGCCCCACCCTGGGGCCCGCTGAGAGGGTGACTGAGACTGGGTGTGGTGGGGCGTACCTGTGATCCCAGCGCTTGGGAGACTGAAAGCAGGAGGAGCACTACGAATTCGATCTATGTAGTGAGACCCTAGAAGTAAACCCTGTAGACCCTTACTAAAATAAATAAATACATACATACATACATACATAAATAAAGGATCAAGACCTCATCTGTGATTTTAGCCCAGGAGCTTCTAAGATCTGGGGCTGAGTCTCACCGACTTTCTTGACAGTTTTAGGCCCATGCTCAGGCCAGCGCAAAGCATAGTGGGTGCTTTTGAGTTCTTTGAACTGTGGATT
The DNA here is from genome assembly GCA_004027025.1 of Myocastor coypus. Taxonomy (NCBI): domain Eukaryota; kingdom Metazoa; phylum Chordata; class Mammalia; order Rodentia; family Myocastoridae; genus Myocastor; species Myocastor coypus. The sequence goes on from PVJA010001924.1 coordinate 92,300, forward strand.
CCAGAAGAACAAACTCCTAAACGGGATCTGAGAAATCAGACTTCTTTAAGTGGATGAGAAAAACCGAGGCCCAAGAAGTTTGGGTGAAAATCCACCTTGAATTTTTCTTCTCGGTTTAGTCCTTCAGTCTGAAAATGTCTATTTAGTGCAGGCTGTGAACAAGCAGAGGACACCAGGTCTCCTCCAGTGGACACAGAGTGGGGACCAGAGCTCAGGGAGTGAGGCAGGAGACCAAGGTGCCGCCAGCAGGTGAGCAGGCAAGTGCGACCTGTGGGTCCTGGGGCAGAGCACAGTTCCCGAGCCCTGCACCTGGGACCAATCAGAAAGTGCCATCTTCAGTTCTTCTGGCTCAGAATCATGCAGGCTTATGGATCTGCCTAGATCTGACATCAGCCTAGGAATGAGGGCTACAGAAGACCTCTGCCACTAGCCCTGCGGCCACTGTGAACTCACCTGGTGGACTGCTGTCACGCTGCAGAGCAAACCTCTTTTCCTATTTGTGATAAATGTAAAGCACTGCTGAAGTTTTCATGTGTCTTGTCCAGTTCTCTGTTCAGGACCCCAAGGACCTGGAAAGAAGCCCTGAAAAGAGTCCATAGAACTCCAGAATCTGGTAACAGCACTTCTTTTCATTGCTAACCTGGAACTATTTCACTACAGAATGCATTGAACCAGTATGGTCATTAACTACATGACCCAGCCATTCGTCAAGCACCTACTAACAGACAGTGACTAGGAATTGATGTTTGATGTAATTATCTCACTCGTTTTTTTATACCATCCTGAAAGGTAGGTGTTCTGTCTGTTATGCTGAGGAAACCGAGGCCTAGAAAGGTTGCAGGGACTCAGAACCTGGCAACTAGCAGAGGCAGGGTTCGGAGGAACATCTCTGGAGGTGAGAAGTCCAGGTTCTTTTCCCGATAGCGCACGTCCTTCCCCAGCTGCACAAGTCCGCACCCAAGCACTCCACTGCGTGGGCCAGCAAGCCTTTGGCTATGCAGATGCCCAACTCGGCAGGGCTCTTTCTGTTTTTTTTTTTTTTTTCTCCACCTTTACATTCCCACTTGTCCCTCAGGGCTCATGTCTTGATTAGCTCATATTTCAGGAATGCTGAGGGATGATGAAATCTGGCCACCAAGGTTAAGCTTAGCTGAGCTTGTTGTTTAGAAAGCCATCATTCCTTCAAATGCCTTTTAGCATGTCTGATTTTATTGACAAGCCTGGGTCAGCCTGGCAAACAGTACTGTGACATTAATGTTGTCACTCGTCTTTCACACAAAAAAATGCAGCCCTGGACCTGTCTTCTTTTCTCTTGTTGAAAATAAATTGCTACTTGCCTGGGGGCTGGCTATTTGCTATTATTATCCAGCCAAGTCAGGCAATGTTCTGAATAATCAGATATTCCAATGAACGGAGTTATAGCACATGCATCAGCAGCTTTCAAGGCATTAGATGAAATACACTTAACACAAATACTACGCTAAGCCTAATGTAATTTCTTTGCCAGTTTTTGCCATTGGTCCTTTTGAGCACCGATTATCCCTTAATAGGAGCTGAGGGGTTACGGAAAGAGCCCTGGAAATTGCCACTAACCTGCGAAGTGAGCTGGAGCACTCCATTGTCTGTTTCTGGAGTGTTCCTTCCTCTTCTGTAAAGCAAGCCCACTGGACCAGATTCGGCCTGACGCGCACATCGCCCTTGTGCCACCCACTCCCTGGTCCAGGCCCTGCTTCAGGCAACACTAAGCAATCATGGCACGTTGCCTACAGTCTCTGAGATTCCTCTAAACCCAACATCCCAACAACTAACCACCGTTGGTGGCTGGGCAGGCACAGAATGAGATCGATTTGCTGTCGTGGAGCCAAGGTCTCGGTTTTATGAGTCACCTCAGTGTGTGATAAACTGAGGTATTATCAAGCACTTGGTTGTCTATTGACTGGCTGGGGTCATACCAAGGGAGGTCTTGGAAGCTTAGTGGGACTCCACGTCTAAGGTTCAAAGCACCCGTCAACTTCTCTTGGAAGCCCTTCAAATTAAAATAATAGAGCTCATGTCTGAGCTCCTCCCACACACAGAACTGGGTCGGGATGTGTCATTCTGTGCTAAGGTTAGTGGGGTGTAATGCTCAGACTTCTTGGTAGATAGATTAAAAACTCAAGGAAGAGGCCCTTTGTCCTCTTTTAAGGGTGCAGACCGACTCCACACCTAAGAAGCTGCTCACCCTCGACTAGTTACTTAACTCCTATGTGCCTCAGTTCTTAATCTACAAAACAAGAGAAGAGCACGCCCCTCCGGAGCTTAAGAGGCCGCCTGGAATGTCGCTGTCTGATTGCTGCTGTTTTCCTCGAGTCATGGTTTAGCACAGTGCCTGACGATCAGTGGTGCTGCTGGTACACACTGTTTACTTAGTTTTCACGTGTCTGTGAAAGATGAACAGCCACGCTGGGGGAGGGGCTGATCCAAGAACCAATGAGGAGAGGGATACAGCAGGATCCAGCCACAGACTATGGGAACCAAAGAGGGTCGAGGTGGTCCAAGGATGGAGATGGATTCTTCCACTCTTAAGTCTATCAGACAGCTGAAGAGAGAAAAGGGAGCTCTGGTCAGCTTCCTGGACTTCAGAAGGATTTTTAATTTCTAAAACATCTTCTCCACTCATGAAAACAGTTCAGTGTGAATACGCTGCTACTTGTTCCCTGAAACAAATTTGTGGACTTGATCTCAGGGGATCATCACTCCATATGATAGCCGAGGACAAGCTGAAAGGTTAGGTGACTGGCCTAGGGACACACGGCGCGAGGAGCAAGCTTCGGCTCAGGCTTTCGGCTCCACAGTCCCTCCTTCCTTTCTCCCCTCTCCAAAGACATACTTCGGGTTTCTCAGCAGCTTTTTTGCTAAGCATCTTTAAGAAAAGGCAAGTTTATCAATTCAGTGATATAAACAGCCACTTAGCATGAGACCTTTTATCTTCCCTAAGTCCTTTACTTTGTGCCAAGTGGGAGATTTGTTCTGTAGATACAAAAACATAAAACAAACAAACAAAAAAACATAACGTGTAAGTGAGCAAAATATTCCCACAGAAGACATCTCTGAAGCAAGTCTGGGAGTGACAGTTAGAGAGAGGGATGTCAGCAGTGCACAGCGCTTCATGAAGTAGGTGAAGGACGGAGTTGGGCTTTTACTCCAAAACTGATCTTCATTTTGCTGCCAAGTAAAATAAAACAAGCATGAAGCAGGCACAAACCACTGTTCAGCATGCTTCCCAGAAGGCTTGGACATGACAGAGAACTAGGAATTTATATAGTACCCTTCGTAAAAAACACAAGAATACATGCCTTCTATGTAGACATGACTCTCACTCTTGCATGGTGGGGTCAGATTTGCCAAGGACCATTATTAATTTATTCCCTGCTCTCCTGGAGCCCAGGGCACACAGAAGACCCATCTTCCACAGCTGCATACCCACCACGACCTGAACGGGGGTCCTGTGTGCACATGGGAGAGCCCCCACTTGCCCCACACCATGGCTTGTGCTGAGTAAGGCACTCTGGCTCCCAGGGGAACCCTAGGCTCATTAAGGCGGTCAGAGCCCTCCTTCTAGGTGCTTTCAGTCACAGAGAAGAGGATCCCACTTGCTATAAATACTTGATGAGAGTCAAAAATGGGAAGCAAGAGCAAACGTGGCACTGTGTCCCTGGTGGATGCTCAGCAGACAAGAGCAAGGCAAGAGAGAAAAAGCAGAAAAAGAAAAAACAGAAAAGGAAAGGTGAGAACAAAACTGGGCACGAAGGCTGTCACACTGGAGTACCTCAGACTGGTCTCTGGTCATTTATAATTAACAGAGAGTTATTGCCAACAGCCTAGAGGCTGGAAGGTACAAGGGGCCAGCTGACCCAAATGCACGGGGAAGACTCTGCCATGAAGACTGCATCTTCCTGCAGTGTTTGTGTTGGTACAGAGCAGAAGCGCGGAGCAGCTATCCTCAACCCTCCATCCCTCCCAGTGGGCCCACCTTGCAAGGGCTGTTTTCAGGACCAGAGAGCGGATACCAAATATTTTAAGACACTTAGGTCTCTTTATAAAATGGCACGGTATTTGGATAGATCCTGTACGATGCTCTCCTATCGCTTTAATCTCTAGATTACTTATAATAATACACAACGTAAATGCTGTGAAATAGTCATGCTGCTTCGTTTAGAGAGTGACGACAAGACAAAGTCTGTGGATGTTCACTGCAGGAGTAAGGTTTTGCTCAAGTGAGCGGATCCGCAGCTACGAGAGCCCTGGGTGTGGAGTGTCAACTGCACATCACAGCAGCAATCAGGTTTCAAAACGCGAATTTGGGTGTAGAGGTTCTGACGTAGCACAGGGAAATGAAAGCACAAGAAGAGATGAGAAATACCGTGGAGGTCTTTGGAAGCAGTAGCTTCCGAACCCCATATTATTTCCATACTCCAGACTGTGAGGCCTGGCTTGAATTCTTGCCCTAAGATCCTGAGACGTTCTTGCATCTCGGTGAAAGGAACACTATCTGTTGGATAAATTGTTCACGAAATCGCCCTCCTTTCATGGCCTCCTCTGGGTGTTTTTCATGTTGCTCACATGCAGAGATGCTCTGCTAGCTGACAGCCGCACTGATGCCTCGTTTCCACAGTCAGGCCAGGGGGCTCAGGTGGGGTTCTTGGCTCTCTCATCCGCCCTCCCCCAGGGACATGCCACCCTTAGTGTGTATGGCAAGGTCCATTCTGTTTGAGCCGGGAAAGGGGTTCATCTTCAGCAAGCAGTTCTGTCTCCATCTACACTTGCTCCTGCCAAGGTGGAGAATCTTCGTGGTAAAGGAAACTTGAGCTTCGGACCCCTGCTCACTGCTCTTTCTACTCCAGAAGGAAGAGTTCCAGTTGGTCGTGGCCAGTTCTGTGGAGGGTTCACACGGTGAGGAGAAGACCAGCACTCTGTGGGGAGTCCTGGCCCTTTGGGAGGATCCTAGGTCTATGGCCTTGCCTTGCTTTTTGCACTAGGCAAGAGAGGGATTGTAACAGCTGGAACCGTGAGCACCAGACTCCTTCCTGCCCGGGAGACCATGTGCTGAGGGGGAAGTCCTCGAGATCACACAGGTCTGACCTTTGCTGGCCAGGATGAGGGCTGAATCTCAGAAGCTCCTCAGGTCTTCCCTTGGTAGGCTTCCTTATCTGATCCTCTTTGTTGGTGATGTTTTGCCAGGAGAATTTGGAGTTGGAACCCCACCTGATATATCCCTGCTTTCAGTACAAGAGCTTAACAATTTTAAAAAGCTTTTGTGATCACATACAAATATATACATGAGCAAAATTTCAAATGGAAGATTATGGTTTTAGGAGACAAATTCCAATATTAGTTGATATATATGTATGTATGTATGTATTTATGTATGTATGTATGTATGTATGTATGTTGATATAGGGTCTTGCTATGAGGTCCAGACTACCAGTGATCCTCCTGCCTCAGCCTCCCCAGCATGGGTATTATAGGTGTGCACCACCACGCTCAGTTTTGGGGCCATAGGGTGTTCCCAGTATGTGGCAGCTGGGTTGAAGCTCAGGATCTTGCCTTTGCCAGGCATATGCTTAGACCACCAAGCTATCTCTCCAGCCCTTTTTAATTGTTTTTTAAAAGTCTGGGCAATTGTCTTTTTTTATTTTCATTTAATAAGTTAAGAAAAGAACCCCATAAATTAAATAAGCCATTCTGGTCTCCTCTTAACATATAATTAAACTAATAGTAGAAGACATTCATTGCATACTTATTTCATGTCAACTAACTAGTATATTTCACTGGTTCATCTAATCCGCCAACTCCCTTCATGTCCTGCACATGCTATTATCCCCATTTATAGATTAACAAGCAAATCTTTGGTGGACACTTCTTACTGGAAATTGTAATGACTAAATCATCATTGATTTACATCATTCCATGAGAGGAAATATGTGGTCAAGATGTCAGTGAAATCCCAGCACTCAGAGGAAGAAGCAGGAGGGTCATAGATTTGGGCCAACCTGAGCAATTTGAGATAGGAAACCCAATTTAAACATTAAAAAGTTTAGATTAGTGTGAAGGCACTGGGTATAATCCTTGGTACGGCACCAAACCAAGTCAAACCAATGATGTCCATGTTAGTTCTGCACCAACCAAACAAATTCTATTGATGCCTTCCTCAAAAGACAAAAACACAGCGATGAGATTTTTAGATATTAGATGCATAAGGGCCCACAGGTACATACTTTCTGAAGTGCACATGGAAGTTAATCCATATTTATTGCTCCCTACTGAACCAGAGAATGGAAGAAATGAAAGTTTCAATAGTGCCATTTCATATTCTCAATTTCCTACTCAATAAATAGTAGAATTGTGGCTTAAAAAGAACTAGGGAGCCAGGTGCGGTGGAGCATGCCTATGATCCCAGCGCTTGGGAGGTTGAGACAGGAGGGTCACCCTCAGTTCGAGGCTAGCCTGGACTACCAAGGGAGGTTCTGTCTCATCAACACCAAAACAAACAACAGCAATAGCCACAAAATTAAGCACCAATATATGATTGATTGTTGGTGTATTTTTATGCTAGCTAATTATTAAATAAAATGATTCTCATTTAGTTATTTAGCATAAAAGGAGAGAGGTCGTATTTCAGGCTAAAGGGCAGTCCTTCAAGTGAGTGGACTTAGCTGTGGAAAATACACTAGTGTCTTAGCATCTTTCATCTCACTAAAAAGTAGCAAAGCTTTCTCATGAAATGAATAAAAGCAACTACGTTTTAGGGAGTTTTACATAAGTTTATAATTAAATTGACAGAATTTCTTTTTAAATGTTATTGTGTTGAACAAATTTGTGCGCAGTTTTCCTAACTTTTGAACTCTCTGGGTTCTGCTCTGACAAACTGCTTACAAGCAAATCAATTGGGAGCACTGAGTCACTGCCAGGCTTTGCTGCCTAAGACGGATTCATTCAGCCCAGTGTCAAGGACGTTGAAATAGACACTTTTAGCTCTTTATCAGTACATGGCTCATGTAAGCCTTGGTTAGTGAGCATAAAATGTTAATTTCAATCTTCAATAAATAACTAGACTCAGTGATATTAACCCCTGCAATTAATGTCAATTTCAACTAACCACTTGCCTCTGGATATAGATGGAGAAGAATTTCAGCTAAGACTCCTGAGGTCCCAACTCCAGCTGGGACTTCAAATCACATTTTCAGAGCACAAAGAACACTTGATAAAGTGGGGAGAAATATTTTTAAAAACATGTCACCAGACAGCTTGGGAGTAATTTAACAGAACCATCTTACAGGGTATGAATTTAACCTTTGATCTCTGAAATGAAGGTCAACAAATTTGTTTTTACTCTACATATCTTATAATCAATTCAATGTCTGGGTAAATCAGTTCCTAAAGAAGAGGCTGTGTTTGCAGATAGGCGATACTTTTGTCCTTCAAGTTTCAGCTATTTAACCCTTTCTTTTCTGAATCAAATTCTATCATTCCCTTCAACTTTTCTGTATACTTTAGAAGAATCTAAAAATGTACAATGCATTATTGTGAAAGGAAAAAAGATACAACATAAATGTCTTCTCCAATAAGATGTTTTAGTTCTTTTTTTCTTTTAACAAACACATGAAAAGATACTGCTTTTTTTTTTTTTTTTTTTTTTTTGTCTTTTTGAGACAGGGTCTCGCTATGCAGTTGAGGCTGGCCTTGAGCTCACTTTTGTAGCCCAGGCTGGTCTCGAACTCACATTGATCCTCCTGCCTCAGCCTCCCAAGTGCTGGGATTACAGGCTTGCGCCACCACGCCCGGCTGATACTGCTTTTTATATGTAGTTTCACCAGCGGTCATCTTGCTAGTCCATATTGTAAGCTGCTTTTGGCCAAGAATATAGGCTAAATCTACTGCACTTGTTATTTTTGCAAATAAAGTTTTATTAGAATACAACCATGTTTTTGTTTGCTTGTTTGTTTTTGTTTTTTGCTTAGGTTTTATCTCTGGGTGCTTTTGTGCTATAAAAGATCGAATAGGTGCAAGAGAACATGTGCCCCACACAGTCTAAAATTTGCTATCAGACTCGATACTGGAAATACTTGCCTGCTGCTATAGAAAAGCAAACAAAGGGGCTTGGAGAAGAATAACTGTAAAAATGCACTGCCTTATGCTTGTATCTAGATGTCTTCTAAGATCCTTCTGCAATCACTGAACAGCGTTTCACAAGGTGGTTGGATTCTGGCTGGCTGGCTGTTAGGAGGTACGGTCTGGTCAGAAGAGCCAGGCCATGCTGGGTGTGACCTACAAGGTTATATCTCCCTGCCCAGGTTCCCCCCTTGATTCTTTCTGCTTCCTGTTCACCATGCTGTGAGCGCCATTTCTTCCACGAGGCCCCACTGTTAAGCTCTTCTGCCTTAAAGCAGACTATGCCAACTATGGACTGAAACATGAGTCAAAATCAACTTCTCCTTCCTTAAGTCATGGGAATATTTTGTCCTAGCAATGGGGGAAATAACTCAGACAGATGTTGATACTGGAGAAGTAGAGGCATTGCCCTGAGACTGCCTGAGCATGTGGTTTAGAAGCGTGTAGAACTGGTTCAGGGCAGGAGTTTGGAAAGGTTTAGAAATTCTGGCTAAAGGAAAAGCTCAAGAATACTCTAAGTCAAACTTGGTGAGACACCATGGGCAGAGCTCTGAAGACCAGAATGATGATAAAAATGCAAATGATAAAGACCAGACTCCAGAGCTTTTGGGCGGAAAGAGGATTCTGTTGGAAGGTGGACCCAAGGTCACATGACTTATGCTGTGGCAGAAAATGTGTCTATATTTAGTTCATGCCCTGAGACTTTCCAGAAGACTGAGATTAAGGTACAAGAAATTTTATAGCGGCTCAATATTAAAGTGGCAGCAAAAATACTGTTGGGCATGTTGGCCAGCTTTATACTGAAAATCAAGAGCAGATATTATAGATGAATGATTTAAAGTTTTGAGTTTGGCCAGAAAAACAAAACAAACAAACAAACAAGCAAGCAAACAAAGACAACAACCCTATGGTTAAGTCGAGGCCTACAAATTGGAGGCAGAAGACAGCTTGGTCCTGGATAAGATTAGCATTAAAAAGAAGAGAAGTACGTTCCCTAAGGATGAGAGAAAGGGTGCCTTGAGAGCATGGGAGGTAGGTAGCTGGGTCATAACTGTAGCAGCGAAAGACTTCGCTTTAGGGGGAGCTTGAGGGCATGCTGCTCCAGATGGGCTGCCTTGGGCACTGATTCTCTGGGATGTGGTTCGCTGTGTTTTCAGCCATCCTGAGACCAAGTGGCTCCTGTAGGTGTGATTCAAGGGGATCTGGCTACTGCTGGAGCTGGCAACAGACCTTGGAGTCATCCCTGCAGTGCTCATTTTATAGGTATACAGAATGAAGGAATTGTGGGGTCAGGAAAGCTTCTACCCAGATTTCAGCAGAAAACCTGGGCAGTGTGCTCCTGAGAAGGCAGAGAATGAAGCTGTGAGAGAAGCTGGGGGTTCAGCGGAGACTCCGGAAATCTGCAGAAGCCAGCAACACGGCAGGTCTGAAGAAAGTGATAAGGGGTGAGCAAAGCAGCCCAGAAGGAAGTCGCAAGAACCACAACCAACAGTGCTGTCACGCAGGGGAGGCCATCCGAGCTCGCATCTCACCACAGCTTACCCTGGGTGCTGCACGCGGAGCTGTAGGAGTCGATGTTGGCTCTGCTGGGTTTCAATCTTGCTTTGGTCTGTTTGGTTTCTTTCTCCTTTTTTAAAATTGTTTTTCTTTTCCTTCAAGATAAGGTACCATATGTAACCCAGGCTGGCCTTTAATTCTCCTTCTGAATGCTGGGATTATAGGTGTATTCCACCATCAGCAGCTGGTCCTGTCTCCCTGTTCCTCTATTTTGGAAGGGGCTTGCTTACCCTGTGCCACAGTATGTTAGAAGTGCTCAAGTCTCTCTCTGTCTCTCTCTCTCTCTGTCTCTCTCTTTCTCTGTCTCTGTCTTTCTCTCTCTCTCTCTCTTAACAAGGCCTCCCTGTTACGAGTTTGCTTTAAATCTTAGAGAAAACTCTGCACTTGAAATTTTCATCAACGCTGAAACAGTTAGGAGTTCCGAATGTGGCAGCTCTTAGAAATGGACCTCCAGAAGGCTGTGGTCTAGCCTAGTTATTCCCCCAAGAACCTCACACGTGCATAGGACAGACTTTGGTAAAGTGACTAGGTTATGGAGATCAGTGGCTGACTTCCTATGAGGAGGTGAGGTCTGCCCAGCAGACACAGGTCACTGCAGGTGTGCCGTGGAAGCTCCTGCTTTGCCACCTCCTCCTTCCTTTTCTCCATGCTGTGAGCCACTTTTCCTCCTCTGTGATGCCATTCCACCTTGAGGCCAGCTGACTGAAGGTGGAAACAGGAACCAAAGTTGATCTCTCTTTTCTGCAAGTTGGGTATTCTTTCCCAACAGGGAAGAAGCTAGGTCACACCCTTACACTAGATACAGTTCAAGGCTAAGGGTAGCGAACGCCGGTAGAAGCCAGACTTACACTTGTAGAAACAGAATCTTGGATTAAGATCAAGTGGATGAAAAGAAAAACAGCTGGGGAACGCAGTGCAATGAGATAAAGAAGTAATAACTGAATGTACTCTGATTCTTCAGCAGACTACCTCATAAAAATATGCCACGAAGATATGGATGTCAGCTCCTCGGTTTATGTCAGCCACTTGGGAATGTGCGGTTCTTCTCTGCAGCAGATGTGTGGCCCGAAGTTCACCACGAGTGCACTGCCGGGCACAGCGTGTGCTATTCTGCAGGGAACCAGCACGGGCCTGGCAGTGAAATAACTAATTCAGTTGAAGGACAACAGCAAGCAGTGGGGGTGGGGAGCTGGAACAGGAAACGTATAGGGCAACTTTAACCCTTTCTGGATAGCAACTTACTTCTTCCATAATGATGATTCTGCTTAAGAAATGCATACAGTTTCAACCAAGCGTGCAACGCAGATGGGGAGGGAGTCCGTGCCGGTCACCGTGCGCGCAGGACAGCTGCTAGGGGCTGACTCGCCAGGGCCACCGCTGCCACTGTGGTTATTTCAGTTGCAGACGCTCATCATCCCTGGAAACTGCTCCGCGCCAAGGGCTCCAATTCCAGCCTTCGCCCGCTTGGCTATGAAGTCAAGCGAGTGGGCTCGAGGGTGGGCCTCGCCGCTGCTCCGGGCAACACCAGCTGCTGCTGGGGCGTCCTGGGCCTGAGTCTGCCTTAGAAGAAGAAGAAACCTGCAAAGTCACCTCACGGCTTGGGGATTACTGAATTTTCTGCTTTCTTTAGAATATTGCCTTCACAGCTCCTCTGTACGGCCTGTTTCTAGTTTGCCAACAAACACGCTGCCGTCTTAGCACAGAAAAATAAAAAATCAAAACCAAGTCTTTCAACCTTGCTGTTCTTTCTTAGGCTGTACCTGATTTTTTCTCCTTTCATTATCTATTAGCAAGGGTAGGGATAGATTATGTGGTGGCAACAAACAGCTCTTACACTTCAGTGGCTCTCTCAAAGTTTATTTTTTTTAATGCCTGCACTGGATAGAAGCGGATCAGGTGATTTCTTGGCAGTCCTTATTCTCTGTGTAGCAACTCAGAAATCAAGGGCCGTCAAGGTTTGGTCTTTTGAACAGTTTCCCCTTATACCACTGTGTGTGTGTGTGTGTGTGTGTGTGTGTGTGTGTGAGAGAGAGAGAGAGAGAGAGAGAGAGACAGAGAGAGACAGAGAGAGAGGCAGAGAGACAGACAGAGAGATACAGAGAGAGACAGGCAGAGAGAGACAGACACAGAGACACAGAGAGGGACAGAGAAATAGGAGAGAGAGATACTGACAGAGATACAGAGAGACAGACACAGACAGAGATACAGAGAGATAGAGACACAGAGAGATACAGAGAGACAGGGAGAGAGGAGAGATAGAGGTAGAAAGAAAGAGAGGCAGAGAGAGGGGGAAAGAGAGGGAGAGACAGGAAAATAGGAGAGAGGCAGACAGAGAGAGATAGAGGGAGACAGAGAAAAGAGATAGACAGTGACAAAGAAAGAGGCAGAGACAGAGAGACAGAGGAAGAGAGATGGCGGGGAGGGAGACAGAGACAGAGAGACTTGTAGAGAGAAATCACCATGGGCTCAGTCAGTGCCTCAGGCTCCATATTTCATTGAAGAAGTGCCGCGGGACTCCTTCCCAAGCACAGGACCATTGAAAAATACCACCTTCCACATAACCAGAAGAGAAGCAGAGCCATGTAAGGGTGAGTGAGAAGAAAAATGCTTTCCACAGGTCCCCAGGAGTGTAAGGAAGTACCACTAGCTTGTCACTACACAGTCCCTGTCCCTCCCCCCACATCTTTGAAAGATCTGGCTTTTATGGCCATAACTCAACTAACACCACCTTTATTTTTATTTTGTCTTTTTCTCATAACAACCTCATAGTTTCTTATGTAACTGTGTTATTTCCTTGGGGAATGCTCTATGGAAAGCTTGACACCATTCTGAATTGTCTTTTGGCTGATGCTATGGTGTATGTAAGTGTCTGCCGAAGGCACGTGTGTTCAAGGCTTGGTCCTTAGCCCTTGGCTCTATGGAGAGGGGGTGCAACCTTCGGGATGGCCCTACTGGAGGTCTTTAGGTCACAGACTGGGGTGCCCTCAAACAGGAGTGAAGAAAAGAGAGGGGTTGTGGGACCCAAGACCCTCTTCTTCCTTTATTCTTTCACTTCCTGGCTCCCAGGTAAGTACTTCTCTGCACTGTTGTACCCCCGGCCACGGTGTCCTGCCTTAGCACAGACCCTGGAGCAACAGAAGTAGCAGATCACAGGCTGAAATCTCCCGAAGTCTGGGTTGCAGTATGTGCTAGTTTTCAGAAAGCATTGGAAGCATTGCCTTGCTTTCCCTGCCTTATGCCTGCTTCCACCGGCTTTGCTAATTTCTTCTTTTTTTCATGCATAAGTCCCGATAGCTCAGCCTTTTCTAACATCCTCCAAGTTTTCTCTCTCTGGTTTTAGTTCCTTGTCTTACTGTTCTCACAAAATCCTTAATTCTGCCAATTTAAGGCAGGAAAGCTGTACTTTGGCTCATGGTTTTCTGAGGTTTCGATCCACAGTCTGTTGGCAGGGGAGGGCTGAAAGTGTCGTGGAAGAACCGGCCATGGAGGAGAGCTGCTCCTGGCGTGGGGGCCAGGAAGCGGGGAGAAAGGTGGCGCTGAGGAGGGAGGCTGCCCGCACGAGTGTGTGCCCAGGGCCCTGCCTATTCAGGTTGGAGTGTGCTTCCTACCAGCAGGTCAGCTAAACGCACCCACAGCCCAGTCACCTTCCAAACACTTGAGGCTCTGCCAGCCATGTTATTATTTAGCTGTGGTTAGCACAGGGTCTACAGGGCCTCACTCTGCAGACCTGACTCACAGTGATTCTCTTGTTTTCAGCTTCCCAAGCACTGGGATGACAGGGCATGTGCTACCACACCCAGTCTCAGTCGCCGTCTCAGGACACCCCAGGGGTGGGGCCATCACTGCACACCAGGGCTCAGCCCTGGGCCCCTGCTCTCTGCTCCTGCAGGTGCTTTAGTACACTGAGCTATCAGGCCAGTCCGGGGGGCAGGGGACAGTTTAGACGGACACCAGATGCACCTTCACTTCTGGCACAGAGCTTCCTTGTTAATCAATCAATCAATCCACCCATGCAGGACTTTCTTCAGATATAGAGTTACAATTTACTTTGCTTAGGTCACACTTGTGCCTTTAAACTGACATAAATTCATAGCCTGAAAACCAGATCTTCTTATAACCCAACAATTCATTAATAAAACTATACTAGCACATGGTGGGCACAATTGATTAAATACCTCAATCAAGTGGACTAAAGTTTACATTTTTTAGCTCAAGTAATGCAAGGAGTGTTTTCTTGCCTCTGCTTTTCTGTGGGCTTTAGTCCTGGCCACAGATTTTGTCTTTCTCTGACACAGAGTCCTGCATTTCTAAGTCTTACATGTGCTTGGATACATCTTAATCAGAGTGCACATCTGTTGAGTTTCTGTTCTATGTCAGCATTGGCTTAATATGCACTGGGATTATTCTGTGGATTCTGCAAAATTGGTGAGTGGTTAACTATCTTTAATCTGAAATGCTTAGGACCAGAAGGATTTGGGAAATTTTTAAGTCATTTTGAAAGATTTGCAATTTTTAAGGAGATATCTTATAGATGAAACCCAATTCTGAAGATGAAGTTCATTTATGTGTCATGTAGAAGTTATACACAGGGACTCAAGATAATTTGGTACAATACACTTAGTGTGCTGGTGTTTGACTATGATGTGACCCATGAAATCGGAAATGGAATTATTCACCTGTTTTGGTTTGTGTCTGGTCGCACCCCCAAGCCTCCTGCAGTCGTGGTGGCTTCCAAAGTTTGTGGTGACTTCATGGTACAATGCTGGGATTATGGGCGTGAGTGCTGCTCTTGCCCTGGGGCAGGTAATCCGCATTACAGTGTAAAGAGATGGGGAGGGAGCAGCTGGCAGCCACAGCTGCGCTCCTCCCTTTGCTCTTTGCTGCTCTTTGCTGCCATGAGGTGCTGTCCGACCTGGTGCCCCTCTGCCTTGGAGCGAGCCAAGTATGGACTGGGACCTCCACTAACTGTGAGCTAAATAAACTGTTCCTTTCTTAATTTGGGGTGTCAGATGCTTTTGTCCCACCACAAGAGAAAATTCAGACACCTCTTATAACGTGTGAATTTGTAAACAGTTTCAGATTTAATAGCATTTCAAATTCAGAATATCAAATTAGCTCTGCTCAATCTATCTCCATTTTAAGACAAGGAAATGGAGGTTTAGTATTGCCTTAGTTACTTTTTACTCGTTGCTGGGACAAATACCCAACACTCAAAATGAAGGAAGGAAAGGCTTGTTTAGCTCACAGTTACTGGAAATTTCAGTCCATATTTGGTGGGCTCATGGCTGAGTAGAACAGGGCAGAGAGCATCCAGTTCATGTGGCCAAACAGTAACAAAATGGCGGCAGAGGCAGCCAACCAATCAGGGCAGAGAGCAACAGCTCTAGTCTGTCTCTCTGTCTTTATATAACATCAGGCTCTCTGCCTCAGCCTATCCACCTCAGGCCACACCTATAATTTCCAGCAGTACTCAGACCCATAATCTCATCAGTACTAAAACTCACATTCCCAGTGGATCATAGTCAAGTCTCAAACTCTAGAAGTCCCTGACTCATGATCGCATGAGGCTTTGGGGGACAACTAAACATAAACCATAGCAAGTATGTTGCCACGATGACATGGCTCCTAGGTTACGACCAACCTCCGATGGCTGGATTCCCCTGTGCAGCCTCCTCCTGCCTAAAGCCCTTTTTGATCTTGTCCCCTCTTTTTCCATTCCCTTCTCTAATCGCCAACCCCACCCTCCCTGATTGGAATGTGCCTTCCTTTGCCACCCTACACAGTAATGTTCTCTTTATAACCTTCTTATGTCACTTCTCACACACTGCTCTAGGGCTTGTCTGGAGGGAGGGAAAGTTCCATTTATTGAGCACTCACTGTGATTCTTATCCTCATCATACTGCTGTATGTCTTTCCTCTCTTGCCCCTGCTAGGCCATGCCCTGGGGAATGCCCATGTATCTTCATAGTTTCTGTGTTGTCAGTGATGTCCTCCAAGGCAGGCACAGTGGCTGTAGTTGTCAGGATAGTTCAGGAGGAAAAGGTTTAGATTTGTTTTCATCCTCATGCGGGGCTCAGGGCTCCCTTTCCTGGGGTTTCATCAGGTCTTAACTCACACACTCACATCTATGCCCACCTGCCGGCCAGGGCGCCTGCTGACTTGCGTGGCTGAGGCCTGGTCACGCGGGCTCCTCCTGAGCCTAACCACCAGAGGTGGCTGACTGATAGGAGGACATGTGAGCAGTTCCCAGAGGAATGGTGGTGAGACTGTGGCTCCAAAAAGATGGACATCCATCCACATAGACGAGCCCAGAACCAGGTCACAGGACAGGGTGCTCAGGGAGAATGCGGAGCCCTCCTTCAACCCAGTTATCCCTTCTTGAGGTTCCGGGGCTAAATCATCTTCTGGAAATTATATTCCTCCATTTCCCAGGCTAACGCTCACACTGATTCAACTCAAGGTGTCATTTGTAGTGTGTGACACACGAAAGGGTAGGAATAGCAACAGTGGTTAATATGAAGAGTATACTTTCTTGGGCCAGTGAGATAGCTTAGCAGTCTAAAGTGCCTGCTTGGGTAAGCTTAAGCAAAGCACAGGGACCATGGCTCAATCCTGGACACCACATGCCTTACCAGCCCCGCCCCCAGGGTGGGCTGAGCCAGCCCCCTCTCCTCCAGAAGAGTATACTTTCTACATGTCAGGCGTTAAGCCAAGTACTGTCTTCCCCGATCTCATACTACTCTGCACAGCTCCAAGAGCACCCTCATTTTATACACACAGAAGCCGAGGTGCCAAGAGTGTCAGCAATTTGCCTGATTTTGCATGGGCAGGAAGTGGCAGAGCCAGAATTCCAAAGCAGGTGTCCTTGACTCCAAACCCACTCCCCTGTCCCCCTCAGCCACAGCATGCTGCCTCCACAGCCGGCAGCCCAGGTGGGACAGTGATCTGCAATCAATTAGCACACGCAGCTTTCCAGCAAACCCAAGAAATAACCCAGAGTGTGAGACGGGAGGAGGAAAGTCATCTTGAAAGAGGAAGCTTTTCTCCTCCCCAGTTGGCTCGGAGGGAACACTGCCACAGGCTGGCGAGGGCAGGGGCCGAGAGAATGTGCCCTGAATGCTCTTTCTCCCAATTGTTTGTCTATTACATTGAGCTCACACTCCAGGGAAAATGCAGAGCCTGAGTTGAAATGTCGTCCAAAGCCATTCAACCAGGGATTTAAAAGGCGCTTTTGTTAGAGGAAATCATGTTACTGTCCTCACTTTCCCTGGGCTTACGTGTGCCTGGTAAAATAATGGATGACTAGTAAAGTTTGAATTTCAGATAAAGTAAGCAATGTTTTCATATAAGGGTGCCCCGTGTCGCATGTGGGACTTCCTTATACGAACGAAACCTTCTCATTGCTTGTCTGAAATTCCCGTTCAGTTGGGCGCTCTGTGCTTTTGCTTGCTAATCCGGGCAGCCCTGCATGGACTTCAAGAGGAAGCCTAGTCTCTTCTTTGTGCTGCCAAGCCAGAATTGCCAGGTGGTTTCATTCTTGTGAAGAAGGAACGTCAGGACATAGCTTGGAAGCTGCACACTTGTGTTTACCTTGTTTCTTCAGAAAAAAAACTTCTTTTAAAAAATGATATGGGCTTTATAAGTGATCATAGTGATGATAATGATAATTCTTACCTGGGAAACATCTCAGGGCTCAACTTTCCACTAACGTTCCTGAAAGCTGGCCAGTACAGTTGCAGTTAACAAACAGCAGCAAGCTTCTGGTCTTGTGAGAGCTCCCAAAGAGGAAGTGAGGGACGGCCTTGACCTCCCTGGCATGGCGGCTCCACCCAGGGCTTAGGGTAAATTCCGAACTCTGCAGGACCAGTTTACAGCGGAGCATTGGGTATGGGGGCAGGACAAGGAAGGGCCAAGAACTGAAAAGGGAGAGGAGGGGGCCTGGGTGCAGATGCAGCCCCACACCCCCGCTGCACTGTTCCCCGCCTCCCTCCTCTTTCTACAGCGGAAAGCACATTCCTGGCACCAAGGCCTTCTGCCTTGGCTCCCTCGCTTCTCTTGGCTCCTGGCACAGTGTACTTGGCCGTCAGTCGCAGAAGTGGGCTTCGCAGGGAGTGCCCGTTGGACCGGCAGCAGGCCAGCTGTCAGAGGAACCTCTTCAAAAGGGAAGACTCCCCGGGAGGCAAGCATCTGCCAAGGAACTAAGTGTCCCCTTGTTTGCAGGTGTTTAGTATATGCTTGAGGGTGTGCACAATGGTGAATATAAGGGCCTATTGTGTCCTGCCTACTGGCCTAAAACTGGCCGAGGGCCTGGGAGCCAGGGAGGGCCATGATTCACCGCAACTTGACACACTTTTATTGCGCTTCTAAGATCAACACAAACTGCTCAGCATGTAGGAATGCATAGATAAGGCTGGTCCTTGCTTTCAAAGGCCTTAAGGTCTAGTAGGGGATAAGGTCACAAGACTATGACAAAGCAGGCAGAACGTGGTGTCCTCCAAGTGCCAAGGAGCAAAATTTTTAAGCTGCTTAATCTAGTAGGAAGGCATTTGCTTAGAAGAGAGATCAAGAAACACTTAATGGAGGAGGCAGCATAGAAGATGCACCTTTTAGGATGGGCTTAAGGTTTCAATGCACTGTGGAGGCTAGGGGAGAGGCATACTTGATAATTATAGTTTATTGTATTTTGTGTAGAAATAAGTTAATTCCTTGCATAGAGCCAAATCAAATTCCACCAACTGTAAGCACAGCTGTATTAGAGGTAATATCCAAAGCAGACGAGCACAACCAATATAGACCAGCATGACTAATTATCGTTCTTGTTCTCTTTATTCATATGGCAAAGACATTGCATAAGTGGAGTCTTATACAATAAATTTTACTATAATGTAGGCTTTGGATTTAGGAGTGGTATGCCTCTTTGCCACTTTAGCGTAACTGTGAGCTGCTAAATATAATTGTATAATATTTACTTAATTAAGAACTTAGTGAGGTACATTAAGTTTTTGATAGTCTCTAATCCCTGTACCAACCTCTTCAAAAAGTTCTGTTTCTTTTCTTTTCTTTTTTTTTGGGAGGGGATGGTGGGGGGATTTGTTTTTTTAAGATAGGATTTTGCTATGTAGTTCAAGCTGGCCTTGAATTCACTATACAGCCCAGGCTGAGCTTGAACTCATAGCATTTCTCCTGTCTCAGCCTCCCACTGCAGCTGTACTCCCACTAACTATACCACCATGACTGACTCTTTAGAAAGTTTTGATCTTTCAATGTGATGACTGGTACCCAACACATGTATTATATTAAGCACTTGACACGTGGCAAGTTTTAAAATATTCTGATGAACTTTGATCATGGCTGGATTTGCTTAATGGCCTTGTTAGCTTCACAGAATTAGAGAGAGCAATCCTAAAATTGAAACCTGAGGAGACCTAGAATAGCACAGGTCCCTATGACTAGGCCTCCATGGGATACAAAGCTATTCTTGGCAACAAAGTCATGGCATAATCCCAAACCTGAAATTATACTACAAAGCTATTGCGATAAAAACAGCAAAGTATTGACAAAACAAACAAACAAGCAAACAAAAACAGACATGAATTAAACGGAACAGATTAGAAGATCAGAAGCAATTGCAAACATACTCAGCCACCTTATCTTTGACAAAGTGGTCAAATACCTTCACTGGAAATAGACAGACTCTTTAATAAACAGTGCGGACTAAACTAACTTTTCACATGCTATATACTAAATCTACATGCTTATCTGTCACATGTAGGTTTAGTTTTTGGCATGTGAAAAGTGCTAAATAGAGTCAAAATAGATCAAACACCTAAATACTAGAACAGAAACACTAAGTCTACTGAAAGATAGGTTAGGCAGAACTCCTAAAGATATAGGGGTAGACAAAGACTTTAGGAGTAAAACTTTGGCCGCACAGGAGATAATACAAACAATCAACAAATAGAATCCCATCTTATTAAAGAACTCTTAGACAATAAAAGAAACTACCAGCAGAGAAAACAGACAACCCACAAAGTGGGAATTTTTTTCTTTGCCAGCTATTCCTTAGGCAAAAGGCAAACATCTAGAATATATTTAAAAAAAAAAAAGACACCCAAATTTAAAGACCCTATTCAAGGATGGGAAACTAAAATGTATAGACACTTTTCAGATGAGAGAATGAAGACAGCAAATAAAAGCATGAAAAAGATGTTCAGTATTACTGATCATTTCAGAGACACAAGTTGAAGCAAAGCTGAGATTCTATATAGCTCCAGAAAGAATGGCTATTATAAAGAAATTAATGACTATTATAAAGAATGGCTATTATAAACAAATTAAACAACAAGTGCTGGTGGGGCTGCGGGGGAAAAACCAGCTTTCTCTACTGATGGTGGAAGTGCAGACTATTGCAGTCACTGTGGAAATCAGTGTAGAGCTGCCTCAAGAAACTAAAATTAGAGTTTTCAATTGATATAGCTTTTTACTTTCTTGCTTCTTTCTGATAATTAAAAGCATCATACCACAGTGATATAACAGTACCCATGCTTATAGCAGCATAATTTGTAGTAGCCAAAGCTTGGAAATAGCCCACATGTCCATCAGTGGATGAAGGGATAAAGAAAAGTTGGTATTTTATATAATGGAGTCTTACTATGCTATAAAAAGGGATAAACTTGAGACATTTCTACATACATAAATGGGTGCACCTTGAAACCACACAATCAAATTAAACAAATTGGAAATGTACGGTTAAATATGACATTGTTTCTCTGGTTTGAGAGACCAGGAGTGTAAATAAGCAGCAAAATGTCTAGGAAGTACGGAGAGATGGGAAGAACATGTTGAGCTGGGAAGGGAAAACGGAGAGGAGTGTGGGAAAAGGAGGAGGTGGGAGGAAAATGCCGGCTAGAAGGTGAGGCGGAAGTGAAGCTTTCGGGCTGGGGAGATAGCCTGGCGGTCCACGTGCCTGCCTTGCCCCGGTACTGCATGCCACGCCGGCGCTGGCCACCAAAACTGGGCATGGCCGTGCACACCTATGATCCCAGCGCTGGGGAGGCTGAGCTAGGAGGATCACTGTAAGTCCAAGCTGCATAGCAAGACCCTGCGACAAATAAATAAGTGAAAGATTAAAAATAAATAAATAAAATGTTGTAAATAAGGAGGGACAGAGGGGCTGAAGGGAGGAGAAGGGAGGACCGGGTGAAGGGTCAAGAATGTACAGGTTCAGTTTCCCTATGATAGATGGGATTGCTATATACATCTTAAATGTACCAATGAAAACACTTCTTTACATCAAAAGAAGAAAATGCCCTTGCTCTCTTAAGCAAGAGGCAGAAGGTCCGGCAGCCTGGGAAAGCTGGCGGCCACACTTGGTATCACTCTGGAGAGCACCCTGCGCGTCAAGGGAGTCCTGACGAAGGAGGAGGCAGTGGGTCTAAGACAGCCATGCGCCTAAGCAGCCATTGCCTGGTTTAGAAGAGAAGTCACCGGAAACAGTATTTCATTGGTCTTGACGTCTTGGGCTTATTCCTAGCTAATTGGCAAACAGTTGAAAAAGCTTTTTTAAATTTACCAATGAGAACAAAGACTGCTCTTGAAGAACCCCCAAAAGGAGGAAAGTGGGACCCATGCAGGTGGCAGCGCTGTAACGTGAGAGTCGGAGACAGCAGCTCAGGTCCCGGTGCGGCCAACATCTCATACCAAGGAGCCCTCCAGGCTCCTCCTACGTTACGCAGCAAGGTGCTGTTGTGTCTTAGAGCGGTATGGCTCCTCACAGATGCGGTGCCAACCGTGTTCCGGCTCATGCGGCAGAGGACCCTGCGTCGAGGGGGGAATTGGATCGGATGAGGAGGGGGTGGCTGTGATGGGAAGGACTGTGCTGGCTGGCAGGACAGCATGTGCAAAGACCCCCCGGGGGCCCTGCAATCCCCACTGCAGGCCCTGCTAAGCTCAAGAGTTACTTAGATGCCCTAACATTTAGAAAGACTGTCTTTTTCTTAGGCTTGGAAAAGAGATGGAGCTGAAAAAAACGGTCATTGACAATGCCATCTTATGTGGCAAACGTCTTCAAATTGTATTTCTGGGCTGGTAACTTTTAACTTGTTGGCACTGGGTATCGAACCCAGGGCCTTGTCACTAAACTACACTGCCAGCCCCACTTCGACTTCTCATTTTGAGACACATTCTCACTAAATTGCCCAGGCTGGATTTGAACTTGTGATCCTCCTACCTCAGCCTCCCAGAATTCTGGGATCACAGGTGTGTACCACCACATCCAGCTGGTACTGTTTTTCTTTAAAACTTATATTGACATATTTGTTATGTGTACAACAACTCTGTAGTTACCAAGTAGTTGAATCATGTATGTAGATATTTTAAGTTTCTTTTTCTGTTTTTCATCTTTCCTCTCCCCCTTTCCTCCTCTTCTCTTATCTCCTTCCCTCTACTCCCTCCCATCTCCCATTCCCTTCCCTCCCCTCCCCTCCCTCCCTCTCTCCCTTCCTTCCTTCCTTCCTTCTTTTCTTCCTTTCTTTCTCTTATTTACTTTCTGTTTCTTTCCATTTTTCCAGGTCTTCCTTTCTTTCCTTTTATCCTTTCATTATAAAAGTGTCATAGGTTAGATCTCGCACAGGAATCCCCCATTATCTGCTGGGAATTCTTTAGAAATATCCCAATAGATGCCTGCAACTGCAGATAATGCCAAATTCTACATAGGACTTTTTACTCTGTATCTACAGAGTTTAGTAGCAGTAGCTAATAATAAAAAAGAACAATTATAACAGCATACTACTGTACTAAAAAGTATGTGAATATAATCACTTTCTCTTCCCCCCTCTCAGGGCAAATATTAATATTTTTATACCCAAGTTGACTATGGGTAACTGAAATTTCTCCTCTTCTTATAAAGTTTTTGTCAAGAGGTCTATTAGAAGTTTTCTGTTTTATTTTGTTTTGTTTTGAGACAGGGTCTTGCTATGTAGTTTAGTCTGGCCTTGAACTTGCTTATGTAACCCAGGCTGGGATTGAACTCAAGATGATCCTTCTGCCTCAGCCTTGTGAGTGCTGGAGTTACAAGAGTGCACCACTGCATCTTACGAGGTCTATTAGAATTTAATCAAATCTTTGCCAAGCAACAGGAGAACTCACAGCAGTCTTGCATTTTTTTATAGTGATAGCGTATACTTGCTATCCTACTTTGCTAAAGCACTTTGTTCCCTCTTAAACACTGTTTTCCAAAGTTAACACAAAACCACAGAAAAAATTTTCTAAAATAATGTTTATTCTAAGTAGGGAGTTATAAGAAAGTAATAGAAATTGATTTTTTAAATACTGCTTAGCTGCTATAAGGTCCAAACCAGACTCTATTTCTAATATCTACCAATGAGTAAATAAGTCAATAATCATTTAGTATCTTTTTGCATAAGGATGCTTGCTAAATCAAGAAGGAGCAATGTTTCCCCACATAAAAGTTAGTACATAATAAGAATTCTTCCTTTTGAGGACCACCTAGTTGTGGAGAAAACAAAAAATTAATTGACAACTCAGTCATAGGACAGTTGTTCCTCTTGAAATAATGAAGGGGAAAGTCTGGCTTTGCAAAAAAAGGTTGTTCTCTGAACACAGTAGGGGCTGGGTAACCGATTTTCTGAAACTTACATAGTGGCAAACTGAGGACAAATGTCTCGCTTGCAACATCAGCTGTCTTGTGGTACAAAGCAGACTGTATTTCTCATTTTGTCAGCTAACAAGTTCAACAGTCAACAAGCATTCCTCCGATGCCTGCTTTGTACAAGAACCAATGCTGAATTTTTATTTTTTTTAATTTTTTAATTTTTTTTTCCAATTCTTTTATTGTTTAAATTTAACAATGGTTATATTACATATTTTCATCATCGGATCAGTTTAGATTAATACATATAGGTATATAAGATTGATCAAACAACTAAACATTAACCTTTCTAAATCCACATTACTTT
>PVJA010001925.1:0-79152 GCA_004027025.1 Myocastor coypus
TTTCAAAACAGGCTTGATACACTGGTTGATACACTGTGTACTGCTGGAAGATATAATTTGTAATGCATATGCAAGTAATGGCAGGGCATCACAGTACATGAGGCAAAAATGGATGTGATTGCCAGGATAAATCCACTATTATAGTTGGAAACTTCAATATTTCTACTAGAAAATACAGATGTAGTAGGACCAAAACTTTAGTAAGGATATAGAGCACTTTTAGCATCTATGCAGTCAGTACAACAGATAACCACAGACTAATTCACAAACACAGCATGCCACCCCATAGCATGTTCTAAGCCATGAAGCCCACCTTAACATATATGAAAGAATAGAGATCTGACAGTTTTAAGCCAGGCAAGAGAAGTCCCTACAGTTCTTCTCAATACTTTGCTTAGACGTTTCTCCTGCCACATATTCCGTTTCATTGCTGAGACCTTCTACTTTCCGTGAAGTACCAGGACAGCAACACAGTGCAGATGTCATTCTTGGCCACTTCACAAGAATCATTTTTCCTCCAGTTTGGAACAACACCACTCTCATTTCTGTCTCAGTACTCATCAGAATGGTCTTGCCAGCTATATGTGTTTCTACAAACACTGTGCCACAATCACTTCAGTAATCTCTAAGATGAGAGCTTTCTCTATAGCTCTCATCTTCCAAGCTCTTACTAGCCTCATGCTTAATGCTCTGCTTGCAGCTAGATAGGTGGGTTCTTTTCTCTTTTTCTTTTTCTCTTTCTTTCTTTCTTTCTTTCTTTCTTTCTTTCTTTCTTTCTTTCTTTCTTTCTTTCTTTCTTTCTTTCTTTCTTTCTTTCTTTCTTTCTTTCTTTCTTTCTTTCTTTCTTGAACCGGGGACTGAACTCAGGACCTTGCACTTGCCAGACAGGCACTTGTGCCCCTGAGCTATCTCCCCAGACTGTTAAATCCCTTTTTTTCTAACATGCATCTCCAAATTCATTTTTAGATTTTTTTTTTAACAGCCATACTTCTGTTCTCAGGACCAACTTCTATCTTTGTGTACTAGAGCTTGTCTACCAATGAACTCTAACAATTTATAAACTAGAAACATATTGCTCATAGTTCTGGAGGATGCAAAGTCCAAGATCAGGACACCAGAAGATTCAGCATTGGCAAAGGCCCATTCCACACATAGCACATTCTATGCATCCTATCATGGTAGAAAGGCCAACAAGATCCCTCAAGTCTCTTTTATTAGTGTACTAATCCCATTCGTGAAAGCAGAGCCCTCGCATACTAATTCTCTTTCAAAGGCCGAATTTTAAAATGATGTTTTAAATTTTTTGAAACAGGTCTTGCTATATGGCTCAGGCTGGCTTTAAACCCATAGCAATCCTCCTGCCTTGGCCTCCCAAGTCCTGGGATTACAGGTGTGTGCTACCTCACCAGGCCTTTAAGACCACTTAGTTGAAAAAAAAAAAAAAAGACCACTTAGTTGGAGATTAGGTTTCCACACATAGGAGGGAATACAGCATCTGGACTATGACCCACCAGTCATCAGAAATGTACATTTTTTTAGGTGTTGGTCATGGGGCAGGCAAAGGAGGTCAGAGGAGAAATCCCCAGATCTTTTTTTTTTTTTTTTTTTGGTCTTTTTGAGACAGGGTCTCACTATGCAGTTCGGACTGACCTTGAGCTCACTTTTGTAGCCCAGGCTGGTCTCAAACTCGCACCAATCCTCCTGCTTCAGCCTCCCAAGTGCTGGGATTACAGTCATGAGCCACCATGCCCGGCTTATCCCCAGATCTTCTGCTTAATATTGTTGTGAACTGGAAAGTACCCTAAAAATATATTTTAAAAAAGGCTTATACAATATAGTGTACTTGGAAACTCCCTTGTCTTTAAACTAAGAAATTAACTTGTATTTAATTCTGTAATTGAAATGAGCAATTGCAAAAGAAAAATAAATTCTTTCAAGGTATGTTACTTTATAGCAGAACTGAGGCATAAAGGCAGAGTTTTTTTTGCCCCTGGGAGTGCATCCCACCCTCCCCTTCTTTCCTCCTTTTCCATGTTTCTCTGGGTTCTGTTCCCCTGGTCCTTTTGCTCTACTCACCCTCCTGGTGAAATCTAACTTGATGGGTGGAGAAAGCTTGGCCTTGGCAGCCTTAAGGAGACAGCATCAGATGTCCAAGGGTGAGAAAGTGTGATGACTATCTGTCCTTCACTGTAGTGCTTCAATTGTGATTTCTCTGGGCCCAACTTCCTCTTCAGATCAGTCAGATGACTGGGTTACAGGTAGTGCTCAACTTATGATTGGGTTACAGGTGGTGTTCAACTTATGATTGGATTACAGGTAGTGCTCAACTTACAACTGGGTTACAGGTGCTGTTCAACTTATGATTAGGTTATAGGAGGAGCGCAATTTATGACAACTGAAGATGTTTCAACTTCATGAGGGTGTGAAAGTGATGCAGTCAATAGAAAATGACCTTGGATTTTCAATTTTGACCTTTTTTTAGGCTAGGGTAGCATGAACTGCAGTTCCTTATCAGTCAGGATGTCATCATGAGGATAAACAACCCAAACTCTATAATGTACTTTTATTTTAGCATTTAAAAATATTGTATTTTGAATTTTGGCCTCCTATTGAACCTAAAATACACCCATCTGTGTGCATGAGCTATGCAACATTAATTATAAAATAGTTTTGTGTGAGATGACACTACCCAACCATGATATAGGTTAGGCTAAGCTAAAGTGTTCCACAGGTTAGACTTCTTAAATCTATTTTGCACTTGCTAGGTGGATTCACTGATATAACCCATCATCAGCTGAGGACCAACTAGTGTTTGTGCACTGTCTTGTCCCGCTTTATCCTGCTGAGTCTAGAATCTGGCTCCAGAGCTCTCTGTGCAAGAGCTCAGCGCCTCTCTTCTGTGGCTCCCATAATGCCTTGCCAGTCTGCGCTGGCCTTGCCAAGGGCTTGGCCGTCACCCTCCCTTTGTTGCTCTCTGCTGTGCTTTGCTCTGCTCACCCAATTTGCTGCATTCCATCCAGAGGCAGTGTCTACAGCAGCAAGTGCTCACACACGCTGCTCCCGAGGAAATTTTGTTGAGGAAACAAAAGAGAAGACAATGCCGCCAAGAGACGATTCTCATAAGCAGTCTTCCTCTAGTCAGCATACGTACTAGGCAAAGATATTTAGTCTTCCTGTGTAGAAACTGTGAATGTATCAGTAAGGAGCTGGAGCCCAAGGTGCTGAAGCCGGACGGTCTAAACCTGCCCACCTGTCCTTCCTATAAGCCGTGGGCACGTGCGGCCACCCCTCACGTCTTGAACCTGTTTCCTCGGTTACAAAACAAGAGCACACTGCTTGTATCTGATGTGCGAGATGAGCCAGGGGCTGGCGCCCAGGGCACGCCCCATGAATGGAGGTGGCAGAGGTATTGTCCGAGAGATCGGTTCATTCGCTTACAAATTAGCAATGCCTCTTCACTGTTGGAGACTCTGCTTGATGCTGTGCACGGGTGACCTTACGGCCTGGCTCTGGTCTTCAAGAGAGCACAGTTCTGATGCTCTCCAAGCTACTACAGACAAGATACCTCCCATTCGTTTCTCCTAAAACCGAGAGGCTAGCAGAACTGCACGATAAGCCAGGTTCAGAAAAGGCCAGGCACCCGCTCAGGGTCACGAAGCCAGTGGAAAGTCCCTAAGCTCTTGCTGTCCTCTGCCCAGGCTGGAGGCTGCCTAGACGCCTCTTCTCTTGGAGCACCTGGGCGCGGGAGGACCAAGCGCCCACCCTTGGCGGGCGGCCGCAGCCGAGCTAGTCCCGAGGGGGCAGGGAGCGGAGCATGCTCCGCGGCGCACGCGGCCCATTTAGCCTCTCGGTCCTAATTGCAGCGAGTGAGGCCCTGGCACCCGCGCGGGGCGGATGTGCCTGGTCGCCGCCAGGCCCAATTGCTCCCACTTACCCGCGCCTCGCCGGCCCAGTGGGGAGCGTGGCCGGCTGGGCCGCCGGAGACGCCTGAGTCCGCAGACACCGGAGGCGGCAGCCAGATCGATGGCGCGCGCTGATCAATCTGCCGCGCGCTCCCCGCGGAGGCCTGGCGCGGGCACAGTCGATGCGTCGATCCCCAGGCTGTGGGCTTGGGGACCTCGGCCTTCGCGGGGCGCTCAATCCAGTGGACCTCGGATGGCGGCGGGGGACCAGAACCTCTCCTCTGTGCGTGCCAGAGCCTTTCTGTAGCCCTCAGGCCTCTCTCAGACTCCCCACTGCGGGGAGACACTTGCAGCTTCTTCCCTCCAGTCCCCCAAGGCTGCCCTGTGGTCCGCTTGGGGCAGAGGCTGCTCCTACCCTGGGGAAATTGCTTACCAAAGGGTGGGACAGAACCAGGATAACGTCAGTAGAATTAAACGCAGGCTCCCTAATTGCCCGTGAGTTTGCCGTTAACTGTTTTCATCTGAGAGCTCCTGGAATGAATCGTCTTGGAATCTTTGTCAGAGAGTCGGTAGCACCAAGTCTGCAGGCCGCCAAAGAAATTCAAAGGTGAGGAGTGAGCTTTTCTGCTCAGATTCCCGACATTTCTGGGGGAACACCCTGCTGGCGTCAATTCTCTCTTCTCTTTTTTAGAAGCTCATAGTAAGGCTTTCAAGAACACAGAATCCTCTGGGACCCAGCATCTGGGAGGCTGAGGCAGGCAGATCACGGCAAGTTCAAGGCCAGCCTGGGCCACAAAGAGAATTGAAGGCCAACCTGAACTGCTTAGTGAATCTCTGTGTTAACAAAACAAAACAAAATAAAAATTAAAACCCCACACATTCACTGATTAAAAAAGAAATACAGAATAGGCACACTAGTAGCTAGTGGGGTTTCTGTCACAGAAGAAGCTGCCCTGGCTCTGGGCAATCACTCTCCCAAAGCTGTCTGCTCTTATCAGAGAAAAGAAAGTTCTATTACCAAGGAGGGTTGCTACCAGCCCTTAATTCAAGGCCTTCAAATCACCATCCTCCAATATGGCCACTTGAAACTGTACAACACTTTCACAAGTTCCCTTCTGCTGCTGTTGGCCTTGGTGAAGCTTTGGTGGTTCCTGGGATAGGTCAGTCTGTCTCATCTCTGCCAATCCCTTGGTTTGCCTCTGATCACTAGGCAGGGTCCTCAACCCAAAGCCCTTGGCCGCTTTCTTACCCTGCCCTGGGTTACCTTCTACTTTCCATGCAAAAATATTAGTTAACAACATTAGTGGTTAAAAACGACAGTTGCAGCATTAGATCTGGGATGGTGCACCACCTTCTCCTTCACCCCTCTTGTGCCTGCTGGGACTTTTGCCATTTGTGTGTGCAAGTGAGGAACATGAAAACCATGTGGTCTCGGCCTCACTTCTGTAAAATGGCCCCCAAATTAGACTTTTGTAGAGCCTAGTAATCTAGAAACAAGGTTACACGTATAGCAAGTTCACGGAGCAGCTCTGTGTGGTCACAGAGAGGCTCCTCTTTTGAAAAACACATTGCTGTCAGCTACTGAAAAATTGACGTGACAACCAGACACATCTAATGCATGTCTGAGAACAGTGGCCCTGGAGGCCTGACGTACAGCCTGGAGGCCCCCTTGGGAGCGCTGATAATCGCTGCTCCTCCCTCAAG
The DNA here is from genome assembly GCA_004027025.1 of Myocastor coypus. Lineage (NCBI taxonomy): Eukaryota > Metazoa > Chordata > Mammalia > Rodentia > Myocastoridae > Myocastor > Myocastor coypus. Next base: position 5,607 of record PVJA010001925.1, read on the forward strand.
CATAAGTATGTGCTCCACATACAGAGCACACCATGTACAGTGCTTCTTGAATTCCTGTTTTGGATCAGTTCTCTACTTTGTGGTCAGCATTATCACTCTGTCTGTCTGTCTGTCTGTCTGTCTTTCTTTCTTTCTTTCTTTCTTTCTTTCTTTCTTTCTTTCTTTCTTTCTTTCTTCCTATGGCTGGCTCAGCCTGCCTTGGGGATGGGGCTGGCACAACATGTGGTGCTGGGGATCGAACCACAGTCCCTGTGGTTGCCTAAGCTTGCCTAAGCAAGCACTTTAAACTGCTGAACCATCTTGCCGGCTACTGTATTAGTTTCTTTATGTGAGATTGTTTCTCAGAAGTGTGCAACAAGAACATCCTATAATTTTTGTGGCCATCTTCTGGTGATTATTTGTTTCTGTTCCTAAATGCTCACAAAAGGACTATCACTGGCTTCTTCTGCCAAGCAGAGGCCCTGTAAGTCAGTCTTTAGTTTTGGAGAGTCCAGCATCTGTTCCCTCCAGTAGTTTCTTTGGAAATCAATTTCCCCCCAACTCTCAGCCCCAGAAAGCATGGTGGGGTAGGCCTGCCAGGAGCTGGCCAATCACAATATCAGATTTTTCTTATAGTATCCAAGTAATCAAACTTTGTTTTATGTTGTTGTGAAGGGTTTTCTGGTGAGGTTGCTCAGGAGTTGATATGAGGCAGCATCTGGCTATCACACAGTGAATGCTGGGTTGAGAATGTCTTCAGTATAGAACAGCAATGAAGAGGAGGTGTCATCATTTGTATGCACTGCACTGGGATTTAGTGTCCCAGTGTCTTGCTGGAGAATTGTCCTTCTATCTTCATTGGCATGGCTAACAGGAATATTAGAGGGGCAAAGCCCAATAGTCTCAGTATTCCCAAGAGGAAGCCAAGCCCCAGAGACTAGGAAGCTTAGAGAGAGCCAGAGGCAACTCAAGACCCCAGCACTCCCTGTTTTCTTGTTCATAGAAAGTGTAGCCTGATGAGCATGGTGGAGAAAAAGGAACACAGCAAAGGCTTATTATGGGTAGTGAGACACAGCTGAAAGTCATCACATTTTTTTCAAGCAGCGCCTGTGTTCATACAGATTCATCCACGGTTAGCATATCTGCAGGTCAGCTGTGTGCTATGCCAGACACTGCCCTATGGGTGCAAAGCATGGCTCAGGTGTGGGAGCTGAGGGGCTGCCCTTGTGGCTGTGCAGGTTGTCTACTCCCAGCCCTTAGAAGCACACCTGAGCATGGTGTGGAACTCTGGGGGCTGTTCACAATCACTTCTGGACCTGAAACCTGGCCCCGTGCCTGGGAATGCAGAAAGGAGACAGCACCTGTGCCCTCTTGAAGGTTGCTTTGTTGCATGGGCATCTGTCATTGCAGTCCATTCACAAGGACAGCCCTTCATGACGTCTAGCTCTCTGACTTAAAAAACCCCCGAGAGTTGTGCCACAGGCTCAGGAGGAGTGCTCTGTCATGTCCTGCTTAATGCCAAGCTTTCTTAGTAATTTCCAGTGATTGGGAAGAGGGGGATGGTGTGTGGGGAAGCTGGAGGGGAACTGATGGAAGGAGACGCTGCAGCCAATTAGCTGAAATGTTACAGTCGGTGCATCCCCAGCTCGATGGGCTCATTAGGCCGTCCAGCTCCCTGACAGTTTTTGGTTGTAGTTAAGAGCAGGCGTGGACCCTCTGTTTTGCATATGTGGCCAGTCTCGTGCCTCTGAGTGTGCTATGGTCCCTCCCTGCTGTACCCCCTGCCACAGGATCTGTGTCTTAGACCGAGTCCTCCACCTTCAAACCTTCCCCAAATACCAGATGACTTCTCTGCATGTGCAGATTATATTTTCCCTTTGAGAGTTTAATCTGAATGCTCAGTGTTCAATTGCCAGAGGCTGTGAACTCATTTCTCTTGTCATTGCCACTTGGTGAAAATGTCATCATTAGTGAAGCGGGACATGCTAAGGAAGGGAAAGTAGGGGAGAAGAGGGTGGGCAGGGCCCTCTCAGACCCTCCCAGACTCCTAAATGCCATGGCAATTCCAGACCCAGCGCTTGGCAAGGAGAGGGGTCTAGGCAGGGGAGTCCAGTGTGGGTGGCTTCAGGAGGTGCCCGCAGGTGGCCCATGGCTCTGCTGTGCAAGTAGGGTGGAATGGAGCTCCCAGTGGTCCATGTTCCCTGGGAACAGGCAGCTAGAGTCCTATGTTACCTCAGTAATGAGAGACATTCCTCAGCGATGGCACCGCCTCCTGTAGAATCACTGTTCGCTCCATGACCTGACTTAGGGAAGGGTCCTTGCAAGAATGGCTTCCTGGACCAGCTGGGTGGCTCTTCGGACCAAGTGCCCGCTGTCTGTACTGGTGAGTGAAACCTCTGCCAGCTGCCAGAGCCTCCTCCAGCTAAGTCCCATCCTCAGCTGGGCTTCCTGTTTCTTGATGTCTGCTCATGGTGGTGCCTTTTGAGTTCCCTTTGAATTGCTTTTTTACCTCTGCCTTGTACGTAATAGGAGTTTCATATGCTTCAGGTATATTTTTATTTTTAAATGAGACTCTTTAGGGCTTGGGATATAGCTTAGCGGCACAGCAGCTGCCTGGCAAGCGCAAGGTCCTGAGTTTGATTCATGATAGCACCGAAGAGAAACTTTAATAAAATAAATAGCACTGAACACATAATTGATGCAATCAGCTCATCTACATCCATCCTTGACACAGGCAGATCAGCTCTGTGCCACGGCTCAGAGGCCATACAAGGTAGAACCAAACAGGGACTGGTCCTGAGTACCATCGCTTCTGCTGAGGATCGCGCTGGGCACCCCATAAAGGCTCTTTCCATCGGTGCCCACAAAGTATCTTGTTTTTCAGTTATGGGAGGGCAAGGCTGGAGCCTGCCACACCTGAAAAGCCCTCAGGATGGCTCAGTGGTCTAAAAGCACCTACTTGGGAGAGATTGGGCTGCTGCAAGGACTACGGTTCGATCCCCGGCACCACATGCTGCACCACCCCTGCCCTCGGGGCCGGCTGAGCCAGCCATAAAAATGAATGAATAAACAAACAAAGGTTCTAAAACAAGAAAAATAAATAAATAAAATAAAAAATTATTAAAAAACAAAAAGCCCTCTGTTTCTACCACTGAGTTGCACACCCAACACACAAACAGCCCTGGGAGGTGACACCCTGGTGCTTGCTTTTTCAGATGCAGGGAATTTTTCAGAAATGATGAGGGATTTGCCTTAGCAGTTGTGGAGTAGTGACTGAATTAGGGTTCAGAGTGACTTCAATGTTCTGTATCTTATTTAGGCCAAGTTTCCTATTAGCAGCGCAATCAGGGAAGCCTTAGTTCCAGAGCTTGGGGCATGGACTGTAGTGGGTAACTTCTCCCTTTTCAGAGTCTCAGTTTCCCCATCTGTGTAAGTGAGCGTAATGCTATGGACCCTGACTCTCTCATCATTTATCGTTTTCTACTAGTTATGGTTATAATGCACAGTGAATACGTCCTTGGGGGTAGCTGGTAAGTACACATCACGTCTTAGTCCTTTGCACTTCCCCTTCCCCTCCTCTGTCTCTTTTTTCCCTCCCTAGATTGTCTTCCTACCTAAAAAAGTCTATTTCCCTGTTTCTCATTACCTATTTTTTATTTTGTTCTTTAAGTTGTTCAGACTTTGACTTTCTCACATAAGAGAAACCATGTGATGCTTAACCCTCTGTGTCTAATTTATGTTGCTGAGCGTTGTTCTCTAGGTGCATCCATTTTCCTTCTAGTGACTCAGATTCTCCTTTTTCAAGGCTGAGTAGTATTCCATGTATATACATACTACATTTTCTTTATCCATTCATCTATCAGAGGACATATAGGCCATTACCAAGATTTAGCTATTATAGACTATGCTTCTGTGAACAAAGGTAACAGTGAGGTCAAAGTTAGATAGCGCTGGGGAGGAGGTAGCAAGGCCCTCTGAGAGAATGTCTAGTAATTATTTGGTCATGTGGACTCTTTCTGGTCCTCCAGGCCTCTTAGGCAACATGATCATGACCTGCAACAGGGGCTCAAATGGATCTAGAAGCCCAGCCAAGGGCTAAGAATAGGACTGTGCTCTAGTGTCTGAATCCTCTCATCTCTGCAAAGTTTGATGACTTTGCTTTCAAAACATGGCTCAACTTTCCTCTACTATTGCCCGTACATACCTAGAGCCATCCTGAGGCCTGTCAGGGAGGCAGTGTATGACTCTCAGTGCTTGGCACAAGCAATACCAGGGCTAGCCATTGGCTGTGTCTTTTGCTTGTATCATTTACTCTAGCCATCTTCTGAAGTGTCCCGACAGGTCCCTGATGAATGGGGACTTCTCATCTGCAGGGAAGTCCCACTCCTGGTGCTTCCCATGAAAAATACAGCCTTCGAGGTTGGTCTGCTGGTTGGGACCCCAGAGGCCCACCATGCCATCTTCTACCTCAATATCTTTGCTTCCCATTGCTTATAAATGAGGCAGTGAGAACAAATTGAAATAGCCACACCCCTGAACACCCCAAAAGGTCAGGGTCCTTTTGTTGACAGCTCAGCCTCTCAAGGCCCTTTGGCCACTAGAGTCAAGCCCAAATTATACTCCAGGGCTCGTGGTTGCCAGGGAACTCTGGCAGAGCCCCTTCTAGGGAGAGAGGTTTGGGCTTGCTGCCGGGAGGCAATCTCTGCCTTCAAGGCACTGCCTGCATGCAGGTCTCCCAGGAAGTCAGGAGTGAGGGTCTCCTCTGCTCACTCTAAAGGCAGGCAGCCTGGGTAGGATACAGGGGCTTGTCACTGTATCTTGGTGCTTTCTGCCTTCTGCCCGCCACGAACTACTGCTGCCGCAGTGCCCCTCTGCCATGCTGCCCCACGGTGGAGCCGGCCAACTATGGGCCAAAACTGCTACCAGGTAGGAGCTAAATAAACTTTTCCTCCCTTAACTTTGGGTACGTTACTGTTGAGTATTTTGTTTCCGCAATGGGAAAAGGACTTACGACAGCGTCTTCTTTAGTGACAACTTTGCAAAGGACGTTTTCATACCTTATCAAGCTCTCAGCAATCCTATGAATAGTTGGGGATGGGATTCATTCCCACTTTAGAAGGTCATTCCTTTCACAAGGTCCCCTTCCCCATATATTTGTCTGGCTCCACATTCAACCAGTGTCTGTTTTAAGAATGAGGGCTGCAGTTGGTATCTGGGCAGTGCTAGGTGTGTGTGTCGGGGTAGCTCCGTGGAGAGAGGGCTAGTCCAGGAAGGCTTCTTAATGGTAAAGAGCCTGTACCCAGGTCCTGGATAAAAGAGAATCTGGCCAGGCAGAGAGTACGCGACCTCTCAAGGTCGCTCCCAGCCCAAGGTCTCGCTGATCTGGCAGGATCCAGATGCCTTCCTCACCCCTCTCTCCACCTCTCTCACTAGGGACCACAGGCTCAAAATTAAAAAGTTGTCATTCGCTGCAAGAAGGCAGCTTTGGGCCCTGGAGCTGGGCCGATGAGGACCACACTTGACGGAGCCTGTTCACAGCCTGCCTGGGCCGAGAGGGTGGAGGATCGTGGCCATCTGGCTGCTGAGCCACGCTGATGGGGGAGGGCCCAGTACTTGGCCGGGGGCCCTGCTACTCAGATTGGGCTAGAAGTTGTTCCTGTCTCCTGGTCCTACCTCTTGCCCCTCTCTTCAAATGCTCCCTGGCCCACCACCCAGCCCAGACCTGAGAGAATCAGTGAGTCTGACGAAGGGAAGCAGAAAATGAAAATGAAGATGAAGGCATGCATTTTCGGGGACATGAGAGAAATTTCCACTACTTTTGCTTGTCCTTCCTGGGACCATGGGTTCCTGAGCGTGTACTGGGACAAGCACAGTAGACATGGCAGGGGTGCCGGAATGTCAGGAGCTGTCATTTCTTTTGCAGAAAACTGAGTCTGGTGCATCAGTGAGCTTGTTTTGTGCTTTCCTGCTCATGCCCCACAACTAAACAAAGGGCTGGGTTTCTGATATAGGAAGCAGAGTAAGAACTGGAGACAGAGTAAGAGACGCTGACTTTGGTGCCTATAAATTCCTTAGGAAGGTGAGTGAATGAGGTGGGCGAGGTGAGGAGTGTGGGGAGCTGGTGGATTGCCTTATGCAAAAGGTTATGTCCCTCTCGACAGCAGTCACCAGTTCCCATGGAGGAAATGGGCCCAAGGTTGCCAGGGTGATTTTCCAAGAGAAGTTGGAAACTGGAGTTGTAAACAGGCACATCTCCCAATCAATTGAGCACGAATTCAAGCATTTAAAAACATCACGAGGGACATATACATAGCCTGTCACAGACATATATGTCTCAGATCTGGGCAGCCAGTCATGAGTGGTTGTCTCTGCAGGAGGAAAACTCCAGAGAAGGGAGGAGACAGTGAGAGGCAATTCCGGGCACCTGGCCAATCTATAATCCGAAGGGCAGAGAACAGGAGAGTGGAGAAAAAGAAACGCGGTATGTTGGACTGGAGGAGAAGACTTGGGGTTTTGTGCGAATTGACACTTTATACTGGTAGTTAGCTGTGAACCACGTCCGAAAGGGAGGAAGGGGATTCTGATCCAATTTGGTTCAGGGTTATGAATCAGACTGCTTTAAATCACTCTAGTGAAAGAAATAAAGGTTGACATTCTTTTGGGAATTCTCCAAGTGACTGCAGTCTGAGATCTTGTTGTTGCTTGGTTTTATTTTTAATGTAAGTCCTTACATGCCTGGATTATAGGAACCACGGTTTATGCTTGATCTCTAAGTATCTTGCTTTCGAGCTGGATTTCTTGACTTATCTGGAGTAGTTTCTGTGTACTGGCTAAGATGTGCTTGACGAGACAAAGTGGACCCTTGCTGAGCACCGAGCCATTTCTCCTTTGCCTAGCTGGTACGGGAGACTCTGCCAGCTTTCCTACCCAGCATTCCCAGCAGGACGAGGAACAAGAGGACAGAGGCCTCATCTCCTCAGCCAGCCTTGGAGGCCTCTCTCACAGGCCTCTCATGGCATGAGCTTGCTGTGCTGAATGCAGCTTGAGTGAAGCTGGGTGCAGAGTTTTTCTTTTCCTTTCTTTTTTTTTTTTTTGAGGCAGGGTGTCACTATGAGGTGCAAGGTGGTCTTGAGCTCACTATGTGGTCCAGATTGTCCTCCAACTTGGGGTGATCCTCCTGCTCCAAATACTGGGATCACAGGTGTGTGCCAACACCCCCAGCTTGGATGGTTTTTATGACAGGAATCCTTCCTAAACAAAAGCCAAACATTTCATCTAGTACCTAAATAAATAATGATCTAGTCTAAAAATGGAAGAAAACAGGACTACTGAACTTGGTTGAGAACTTTTCCAGGCCTTTACTCTCTTAAAGGTCTCCCAAAGGTGCTTTTGACCCTGCATCCATTTTTGTCTTGTGTGGTGACTTTATAATCTATCCCTCACATGGTATGCCAGAGAATGGATGTAAAATCATGGCAAGAGAAGTGACTGTCTGTCAAGGGTCAAGGAGGCCTAATGTGGGTGTTAAATTATCTTAAGTTTGGCCTAATGTTGCCTCCACACATTGTGTCTCTACAGAGTAAACCATGACTGAATTTAAGATGCAAACGAACTATAATTTAGGAATATATTCTTGTAAGATCAACTGAGTCTCTGCCAATCACCTTAGACAAGCTCGAGCCAACCACAGGCTGGCAGCTCATCATAACACAGCAAGCAAGGAAATGCCAGGACCAGATCAGTCTAGGTGTTGCTGACAGCATTTACTTTTCTTGTCTCTGAGTCCTGCCTGCCCGCATTGCTGGACAGCTGTCTGAGCCGCTCTTGATTCTGAATGCCGGTTGCCTGATTCACAAATCAGTCTTTGCTAAATAATAAATAAACTGCTAAATTTAACTAATTTAACTTGTCTGAAGGTTTTTTTTTTTTTTTTTTTTTTTTTTTTTTTTTTTTTTTTTTTTTTTTTTTTTTTTTTTTTTTTTTTTTTTTTTTTTTTTTTTTTTTTTTTTTTTTTTTTTTTTTTTTTTTTTTTTTTTTTTTTTTTTTTTACTAGGACATGAAATAAAACTTTTTAACTTATTTGGGAGAAAGCATGCCATTCACCTTGTTAGTAGTGGTAATGATGGCAAACAGCAGAGGCTCTAGCCAGACTATTTAGTCCTCTATGCCATACCAAGAAATTTGGAATTTTATCTCTCAAATCTTGTTTTTAAGTAAGAGGAGTGATATGATGTTCCAAACTGAACTTTAGGGTTCAGCTCAGGAAAGTGGAAATTTGGACAAGATAATGTATTTTTATTTAAAAACTTAGACTTTCCAAAAATTATTTATTTATTTATTTATTTATTTATTTGGTATAGGGTCTCACTACCCAACTTGGATGAATAGTAATCTTCCTGTCTCAGCCTCCCCAGCAGTAGATTACAGTCCTGCACCATCACATCTGATTTTGGTGGCCCATAGGGTGCTGGGGCGTCATGTGGTACCAGGGATCAAACTCAGGTTCTTGCACTTGCCAGGCAGGCTCTTAGAGCACTGAGCTATCTCCCCAGCCCCATTTGAAAACTTTTAGTAACAAATAATGGTTGTGCATATCAATGGGGATTGGTGTTATATTTCTATAGTACATATAGTGCGCGCCCATCAAATCCAACCTCTCTTCCTGGTCCCCCGCCCCCTTCCCAATCTCCTGCAATCACTAGTCCACTTTCAGCTCTTTTTTTTTTTTTTCTGGTAATCCTTTGTTCTGTGTTTAGAAATTTCACTTTAATTAACAAGTAAACATTTTAAATATTTAGCACCATACCATGCTTTTTTTTTCCCTCTGTTTTAATGATTATGTGGACGAAGTTTTAGTTTTGGCAGGCTCCTACATGCCCGTGACACCCTTTGCTCATCTCCCCTCTTCTCCGTCACCCCTACTTCACCCCCATCATAGCTTTTAGGGGATTTCAATGTGTGTGATATATTTTGCTTCAGGTTGGATGTTTTTAAAGCTTACACATGCAAGAGAGATAACATGATGCCCCAGACAAAAACACTTCCAAGGCCCCAAGCTTGTTTTTTCCATCTTCTGTCTTGCCAGAGGCCTCGATTGAACAGATTTGCCTTTGCAATCACCAATCCAAAGAAAGAGAGAGTTTTCTTGTCTCTACATTCCTACTGTTTTCTCCATGACCCACTTACATAATATCTACTCATCATATATTTACTTCATTTATTTATTCACTCATTTAGCATATTTTATTTAGCACTTTCTTTATGATGCTCAAATTTTAGAATTTGTGAATATAAAAGATAAAGACGGCAAGACCTCTGTTTTCATGGAGCTTTAGGTACAGCAGGGAGAGAAATATTAGGAATAATGATATGGGGACAAAAGCAATCAGTGCCTGGAAGGAAACTTCTAGGACTGAGGGCCTGTAGTGACTTGGTCACTTCAGAAGAGTAGAAGACCCTGAGGTGACATGTTTGAGAAACATTTTGAAAAAGCTGATAATAAAAGGTAAGTAGCAGTTAGGAGTAGCAAGTAGCAAGAGTGCTTCATGCAGAGGGATCAGGGTGGGCCGACATGTTGGGTTGGGATGGGCTTTTGTCTGAGGAACCAACGAGAAGGGCATCCTGGCTCAAGTGGAGAAGACAAGGGAGCAGGTGAAGACAGGAGAGAAGGAGCAGGCTGTGAGGGGCTCGTGTATCCTTGCCTGGCTGTGGGGCTTATCTCTGGGGCAATGAGAAGCCACTGCATTTAAGAAGATTACTCTGGCTGAGCTGAGGAGACTGGATGGGAGCAGGGAGGCAACACAGGGCCGTGGAGGGCAGCATGGGGTCGCGGCTACAGTGAGCATGGTGTGAGGATGTCTGAACACAGAGAGAAGGGGACGGGTTTGAGGGCTATGTGCTTGGTTTGCTTTGGCATAAGAGGAAGAGGGAGTCATTAAGAAGAACTTTAGCCTCTGTGTGTGCATCACCTCCTACCAACAGCTCTGACCTCAGTGCTCTCCTGTTATAGAACCATGGATTTTGTGGATTACAGGCACTTAACAAGTGTTCTTAAAATGACTACTGCTCTACTGAGATACAATTTCAGTGCCCTGCAATTCATCCTCTGAGAGTGTGCAGCTGAGAAGTTTCTACTACTGTGCATTCAGAGAGTTGGGTATCATCACCACCTTCAAACTTAGAATATGTTCATCACTCCCAAAGTAAATCCCACGTGTTAGAGCCACTCCTCATTCCTTTCCTGCTTCCCACAGGCCAAGGCAACTGCTAGTCTATTTTCTATCTTGAGATTGGCCTCACAGAATATTTCATGACATGGAACCTCCAGTGCACAGTTTCGTTGTGTCTGGCTTCTCTCACTTAGCATTTTTTTAAGGGTTCATTCATGTTGTTAGGCATAACAATATTGAAATTTTAGTGACTAATATATCAGTTCTCATTGCATGCATAAGCCCCATTTTATTTATCCAATTACCAGACAAGATAGTTGAGTTGTTTGGCCATTAAAAATGATCCTCATTTTAACATTTGTATATAAATTTTTATGTGGATCTGTCTGTCTGTCTGTCTGTCTGTCTGTCTGTCTGTCTGTCTGTCTTCATGTCTTTCTAACTCAGCATCATGCAGAGCTGGTGCATGAATATAACTCATATTAACTCTTTGTACTTTCCCTTCTCCTTCCTCCTCCCATGCTTTCATTTCTTTTAAGTAGGAGTGGAATTTCTGGGTCACATAGTGGCTGTGTTTACTCTTTGGGGAAGCTGTCAAGGTATCTTCCAAAGTGGCTTATCCCTTCACACTTCTACCAGCAGTGCATGAGGACATACAGTGTTCAGCTGCTCCACATCATCATCTAACACTTGTGCTTCTTTTCTCTTTTTTTTTTTTTTTTTTTTTTTTTTTTTGTGGGACCAGGGTTTGAACTCACGACCTTGCACTTGCCCAGCAGGCACTTGTGCCTCGGAGCTATCTCCCCAGCCCACTGTGCTTCTGTAGTTCTGGCTATGGCCATTCTCTTTGGCATGGAGGTTTAGATTTGCCTTTCCCTGATAGTTATGCTGACCATCTTTTTTATTTATTGATTGATTGCCTGTCTATTTTATTTGGAGAAGTGGCTATTCAGATTGTTCGGCTGTTTGACTTTTTCTTTCCTAAACTGTACCAATTCCTCCATCAATCTCTCCCTCTCTCCCTCTCTCCCCCTCTCACACCCTCCCTCCCTGTTATCTTCCCTGCCTCCCTCCGTCTCTCCCACTATTCTTCTATCCCTCCTCCTTTATGTCCCTCCTTTCCCCCTTCCTTTCTCCCTCCCTCCCTCCCTCCTTCCCTTTCTCTTTTCTTCCCTCCCTTCCTCCCTCCCTCTGTCTTCCTCCTTTCCTATACTGTCCTGTCCTTTCCTTTATCTCTATGATGCTGATGAGTGAACTCAGAGTCTTATGAACACAAAACACACATTCTGTCACTGAACTATGCTCCTGGCCCTCTACTAGTCTTTTTTTTTTTTCATATCTTTATATAGTCTCAGATATATGTATGGAAACTTTCTTCTGTATGCTGTGATCTGTCCTCCAATTTCTCATGTTTGATTGAGTGCAGTATGGTACTGGGGACTGAACTCAGAGAGTATTGAGCCACATCTTCAGCTCCTTTTACTTGTTTATTGTTTTTCTTTTGAGACAGAGTTCTGCCTCCTTGCCCAGTTTGGCTTTGAGATTGTGATCTTTTTGTCTTGTTCTTCTAAGTATGTCGAATTGAAGGTATGTGCCACCATGCCCCTCTATTTTATTTTAATTTAATTTAATTATTATTTTTTTGAGGCAAGGAAAAGTTTATTTAGTTCACGGTTACTGGAAGTTTAAGTTCACATTCAGCTGGCTCCAAGGCAAAGGGGCACATGGCAGAGAGCAGCAGTTCATGGTGGTGGAACAGCAACAATGGCAGCAGAGAGAAGTCTATCTCTCCATCTCCCTTACATTATTTTCAGGCTGTCTGCCTCAGGCCACACCTGTAATTGCAGCAGTACTCAGACCCATAATCCCTGTCTTGGATCACCCATAATCCCCATGGATCATGAGTTAATCTCAAACTCTAGAAGTCCCCACGCCATGACTGAATGAGGCTTTGGGGGGACAACTAGATGCAAACCATAACATTCCACCCCTGGTCCCCCAAAGTCTCATGCACATCCCTTTGTGCAAAAACATTTTAGTCCATCTTGAAGAATTTCCAGAGTCCCAACAGTTTCAGCATTGCTGAAAAGTCCAAGTCCCATGTCTCTTCCAACATCCAAGACAAACTCTTAGCTGTGAGCTCCTGTACAAAAGAAAAGTTAAAGGCATCCAACATTCAAAGGCATAAGATTAACAATACCATTCTAAAAGTTGTAAACAACAGGGGAATATGAAACATTGGGACCAGCACAAGTCCAAAATCCAGCAGGACAAATGTTAAGTCCTGTAGTTCCAGCTGGAGTATCCAAAGCAGTCTGCACTGAGTTGTGAGCTCCAAAGGCATTACATGGCTCCATGTCTAAGGAGCTCATGGTGGTAACTTCTATGGCTTCTCTCTGAAGCTGACTGCTCCCTCTTTGCAATTTTCCTTTGACAATCCATGTTTCTGTCTTTTCCAAACTTCTGGAGTTCCCACTAAATTGGCTTCTCACTCTCTGCTTCACACAGTGTGCCCCAAAGAGGATAAGATTAAACATGGAAGACTGATTAACCTTTCAAAAGATTATTTTATTTTATAAGATAAAATAGATAAATTGGTCTCGATCAAATTTAAAACACTTTCCATTTTAAAGGGGCATGGTGCTCTGTTGCCTTTGTTGCCAAAGGCTGCTTTGAAATATCTTTTGAAAGATTAATCAGTCTTTCATGTTTAATCTTAGTCCCAAGCCTTCTTCTGAAATAGAGTTAAAAGCCTTCTTAACCTTAATCTCATAACTCCTGCATTCTGAATGTGCCTAAAACCAGTGCTACATAGATGATGTCAAGGTCTGCTGCCAACTGGATTAGTAGCCTGGATGCCTTCTCTCTTGGCTGTAGGGATCAAGTGCTTAGATTGATGAACACACTGACCCTGATTCTGAGGAACAAATTCTCCATGCCAGCACCATTTTGGAACCTGGTGTGGTTGCTGCCACAATTTTGGAACATGGGGCTCAGTGGCTTTTTCTTCAAGGTGAGTTCTGAGACTGCAAAGGGTGGAGAACTGCCACTTTCTATGATATCCTCAGGCCATCCTTTCAATTCTCTGGTTCCTTCCCAGCAATGGAGATCCTCTCAGCTCCATCTTTGCAGTCTATAGCTTTCCTGGTGCTTCCTTTCTGGCAAAGCTCATGACACTTTAAATTATCTGCTGTACTCTTTGCTCTTGATTTTCAACATAAATATGGCTTAAAGCCTCCAATTAACAACCATGCCACTGCCTCAATATTTGGCTGCTTTGAAATATCTTTTGAAAGATTAATCAGTCTTCCATGTTTAATCTTAGTCTTAGGTCAAACCTATGAGCATGAGCCAAATTCAGACAGACTTTCAGCCAAGCCATAGCGCAAATCATCCAGAGTCCAACAACCAATGCAGTCCTTCTTCCAAGCAGAAACCTCCCCAACCTGGACTTTGTAGGCAGGCTTCTTGACAGTCTTCTGGTTTGAGCTCTGACAAGAATCTCCCAAACAGAATAGCTAAAGCTATTCTAGCTCTTTTAAAGTAGATGATCTCTCAAAACATTTCCTATCTCTTCTCATAAGCCATTCCCAAATGCTTGTAATCCACATGGTCAGGTTTAGCCACAGCAGTGACTCCACTTCTCTGGTACCAAACTTTGTCTCAGTTACTCTTCTCTCATTGTCAGGATAAATCTCTGACACTCAAAATGAAGGAAGGAATGGTTTATTTAGCTCAAAGTTATTGGAAGGTTCAGTCCATATTCATCTGGCTCCAAGGCAGAGAGAGCAGCAGTTCATGGTGGCAGAGCAGCAACAATAGCAACAGAGCACCATGCCTATTTAAAATGAAAAATGTTTTAAATTTGATCAAGACCGATTTATCTATTTTATCTTATAACTTATGCTCTTATTCTCATGTTTAATAAATGATGGACTAATCCAGTGTCACTAAGATATACATCTGTGTTTTAAGAGTTTTGTATTTAGTTTTCATCATCTTTTTGAGTCAATTTTTGTGTGTGACATGAGGTGAATTAATTCTTTTGTGTGTGATAGCCAGTGATCCTAGTGCCATTTGTTTATTGAGTCTATTGTTTTCTTCATTGAATCATTTTGGTGCACTTGCCCACATCAATTTTCAATAGGTATGGGCTTATTACTGGAGTCTCAGTTTTATTCCATTGACCTGTCTCTATGTATGTATTAGTCAACTTCCTTGTTGATGATGTTTTTGAGTAATTCCTTTAGAAATGACTGACCAAGTAAATGTATTGCAGGCCTTTTCGCCTTGAACAAAAATTGAACAAGATATTCCAAAAATCAATGCCAAAAGTTTCTTTGAAAAGTGAAGGGTGCAAGGGACAAGTTAGTCTGGAGAGCAAATTAGGATCAAATAAAAGAGGAAGGGAGAAAAAATATTTTTATTAAGAGCAAAAATAGGAGCCAGTGAGGTGGTTCAGTGGTCTAAAGCTCCTGCTTAGGAAAGCTTAGACAACCACAGGGACCGCAGTTTGATCCCCAGCACCACATGCTGTGCCAGCTCCACTCCCAGGGCAGGTTGAACTGGCCATAACAACAAATAAAAAGAGCAAAAATAAAAATACATTCTGGTCTAGAACACAGAATGGAGGGCTGGCTAAATAGGTCAGTGGATTAAAGTGCTTGCAAACAAATGCAGGGTTTTGGAGTTCAATTCCCAGGCCTGCCACTCCCTAGGCATGCTGAGATGGCAATTGAGACTGGGTGTGGTGGTATGCACCTGTAATCCCAGTTCTTTGGAGGTTGTAAACAGGGAGACCACTATAAGTCTCATCTAGTTGTGAGACCTTGAATACCCCCCATTCCTAAAATTAAAAAAAAATTAAAAAGAGAACACAGAGTGGGCTACCGTGAAGAGTCATTGCTTGTCCTCCATGGCAGCCTCTCTCGTTAAGTCATCCATATCTGTGGCAATCCTGGAGAAAGTTTACACCCACGGTCAACTGGCTCTAAGGCAGAAGCATCATAGAAGATGGGCTCTAGATAGGAAATTCCTCAAATCAGGGTGCCAGAGAGTATGTGACAGAGTTAGAGAAGAAGTTGCCAGGGAAGAGGTACAGTGCCCAGCCCACTGCCACCCCCATGGCCTACTTCCTCTAATAAGGCCCCATCTCCTGTAGCTCCTTTAGCTATGAGCTCACCTGTGGGCAATGCCCATGAGATCTAATCCAGCCCAATTGACAAGATTAACTAGTACGGTATGAATCCATGACAAACAGTGTGATCCGAAACTACCCTGAATTGGTTACTCTACCTGCTCTGTAAATTTTAAAATTTGGAAATGTGAATCTTACAAATTTATTCTTTCGGGTTTTTATTTATAAGATTATTTGGGCTACTTGAGACTTCTTGCAATTCCCTATGAATTTAAGGATGAGCTTTGCTACCTTACAAGAAAGGGTCCTTGAAATTTTAATAGGGGTTACATTGACTCTTTGGATATTTTGGGGGTGATATTCATATCTTAACAATATTGCCTTCTGAGTCATAAACAGAATATTTTTTTCATGTATGTCTGCAAGTTTTCCAATATTTTGTTGCTTTTAGAGTA
The DNA here is from genome assembly GCA_004027025.1 of Myocastor coypus. Classification (NCBI taxonomy): domain Eukaryota; kingdom Metazoa; phylum Chordata; class Mammalia; order Rodentia; family Myocastoridae; genus Myocastor; species Myocastor coypus. The sequence continues at coordinate 21,347 of PVJA010001925.1, forward strand.
TATAGATTTCTTTTGTTAAATTTTTATAAAAGAACTTTGCTTTTAGTAGTATACAAATGAAATAATTTTCTTAATTTTATTTTTAGATTGTCTATTGTAAGTATAGAACTGAAACATAATTGCCTTTTATGTATTGATCTTGATTCCTGTAATCCCAAGGGACTCCTTCTTAATTCTACTATTTTCCATGGATTTCATAGGATTTCCTACATGCAAATCATGTCATCTAAATATATGAGAACTTTTACTTCTTCCTTCCTAATTTGGATAGAGTTTATTGTTTCCTTGTCTATTTTCTATGGCTATTATAACATTTAAAGCAATGTAGAAAAGAAGTGGTAATTGCAGACATCTGTGTCTTACTCTTGGCGGCACTCTTGGGGAAGATGATTTAGAAGGCAGATTTCTTAAAAAATATCATCAATGTAAAGCAAATAAACAAAACTCCCTTTTGGAAGCTTTTCCTATTCTAAGACGTCTCCATTATGGTGCCTAGGTATTCTGTGAGGATGGGGAGTGCTTTCTCTTGAAGTAATGAAAACCATGGGGCACGGCTGAGAGTCCTGTTCAAGCAAGGGCTTGCCCAGCTCTGGGAGCATCATCAGTAGATGTCCCAGCCACCAGCCCCTTTAGCAATTATCTCAGCCACAGATAGCTGCCTTGCCTAAGGTCACATCCCTCCCTGGGTGGCCCACATATCCAGTGACTAATTTGATGTGAGAATAAAAAAGCATGATCATATTGGACAAAATCAGGGCAATTTGGAAGGTTGTTTCAGCTCCAGGGCCCCCTGTGATCTTGGCCAAGGCCTCTGTCCACTTTTGCCTGCTTCCTCTTGAGTCCACTAGCGTTGATCCCAAGGGCACTGTATAAACACCCTAAAAGGCAAACTCCATGGGAGTTTCAGAATTCTCCTCTTTGAGAATCACACATTTGGCAGCTGCTGTGGGCTGCCTCTGTATTGCTGGGACCCCAAACTCATTATATTTATAGAAAAATGTAAGAGTAATGTCTTTGAGAGTGGTTACGTTTTTCTGTGTGGACCCTGGGTCATTTCTCCTTTGGGGCATCTTATACATTTCCAGACTGACTATATATTTTATATGTTGCTATGGAGATTTTCCCACCAGCTGTTAAAAGCTGGGAATGGGCTTCTCCAGAAAGCTGGCTAGGGCATCCACATCACAGGATGGTTGGTGACAAAACATGTGGGGTTCTGAGGCTAATTTTGTCCTGACCAACATTTTAAAAATTGATACTTAGTATAGAAGGCCAAAAAAAAAAAAAAAAAAAGTTAGGTCTCAACCTTTAGAATTTGTAAAAACTGTCGTACAAAGGAAAAGGGATTTTGCAAATGGGACTAAGTTAGAGTTTTGCCCTGGGGAGACTGTCCTGGAATATTCACACAGATCCTAAATTCAATCACAAGCATCATGAGAGTGAGGCTGAAAAAAGTTTGATATAGAAACAGAAGAGAAGGCAGCATGACTATGAAGGGAGAAACTGGAGAGATGTGCTCACAGGTGAAGGAATGCCTGTAGCCACCTGGAGTTGGAATAGATACTTTTCCTACAGACTTCCAAGGGAGAGTGAGTCATCTAATATCTCAATATTGGATTAATGAAACTGACTTTGGACTTCTGGGTTCCAGAACAGTGAAAGTATACTTTGGTTTAAGACACTGGGTTTTTGGTAATTTGTTGTAGTAGCCTTGGGAGACTAAGTCACTGGGTCTTACATGTATGTTTGTTTCTCTGTTCTTCTGAACAATATTCAGGGCAGGAAGATAACAAAGAATGTGTTCAAATACTTTACTCATGAGAGAGGGCTTTACCAAATCCTCTCTAATATTCTAGATCCTTCCAGGGAGTTGTGTTGAGGTGAAGAAGGTACAGATGTTTAACTCTTTGCCTTATTGGCATAGATGGAAGCTCAACCCGCAAAGAAAGCCCTGGGGCCTGCAGAACACAAGCTCCTTTTGAACTCTTACCCCTGACTTAACGGTTTCTCTTTAGGAAGAGGAGTGTACTTACCAAGATGAAATGCACTAGCTTCTGTCTTGCATTGTCCTGAATCCTCCCTTTATTTGCATCTAGTTTGTCTCAGTGTTATATCATTATTGTTGAATGTGTTCCTGTTGCCAGGGAAACCAAATGATGTCAGAATGTCTTAGATTTCCATAATCTTAACCTTATTAGTCAAATCTATCCATTGACACCTTGAGTCCCCTCATTCAGGGAACACAAATGCAAATATTGGAAATGTTTTTGTTTTTTATTTTTTATCTACAAATTTTAGTGACACATACACTTTTCTCTCACATTATTAATTTCACCCATTTTGTTTCTATTAGCATTGACATTTTCCTCTATTCTACAATAGATTCCCTGTTGATCAACACTGTCAACTCAATACTTTTCATCAAAGATAGTGAAGGTTTGCTTAACAAACCCGTGGATGTTACAAAGCTGTAAGACAGAGCTTTGAAATTCAAGCATGAAGTGACAGAATCAGAATTTATAAAGATTTATCATATTTGGGAAAGATAGAGCCAAACATTATATATATATATATATATATATATATATATATATATATATATATATATAATCACATTTGGTTTCAAAAGAATCAAGTGTATCATGACAGGATTGGGGAGGCTTTTTGTTTTCCCAGTGAAAGCCATTTATGTGCAAAGATGTGGGCATGAGGCATGAGGTTGAGAACAGGCTCAATACGAGCTGTGTGTATGCGTTGTCTATTAAAGAGCTTGCCCAGTCATGGGTTGCATTAACAGGGATATAGTGACTAGATGGTGGGAGGTCATGTGTTCTGAAAGGGCCAGATTACACATGGAATTGAGGAGGACAAAAAGACTTGTGTTCAAATTCCTGTCCATTGTGCATGGCTCAGGGCAGTCCTGGAAACAGGACTGAGCAGTTCTTAGCTGACATGAAGAAGCAAAGGGGCCATCAAACTCAAGTTCTTTGAGTTCTCCAGAGTGTTTACCTTGTACAGGAGGAGGATGAATGAACTCCTTAATGATTTACCACACTTGGAAAGAAATGGCCAGATGAATTCTTTCTATTTCTAACCACGAGGGTTCTCTGAAGTCTATGCAGGACTCATATGAACATGTGAGGTAGGCAGGGTGATGACATGATTTGTCTTGCTAAGATAAGAGTGGAAGTGACTGATCTGAGAGTAGCAGAGGGGAACATGGGAGACAAACAAAACTTGGGTTTCCTAAATCTCAGTCCAGGGCTATTTCCATGAGACTAGGGTTTGCTCTGAATGAATCATATGGGAACCTGGTTTGTCATTTATGTGTACTATGAAAGCCATGGCTAAGAGCTAGGACCTCTGCAGGGCTGGGTCCAAGGAAAGTGCCAAGGGCCTTTGGAAAAAAAGAGGCCATTCCACTCTAACTTTCTGAAATCCAGGTTTAGTGTGCCCACTGTCAGCCTCTCTTTTCCTATTGCATGTGCCTATGTAGACAGTGAAAACAATAGTGCCTTGGTTTTGTCCCTTTGAGTGAATTAACACCCAGGAGGATGAGACCACACTGATGAGACGCCCACTCTTTGTTCAGATCACCCTTCTCTTTCTGCTTCCTGGACAGGGGAAGCAGCATATTAGAATCGAATGCATATTTAGAAAAAATGGGGCCAGTAAGCTGGTTCAGTGATCTATAATGCCTGCTTAGGAAAGCTTAGGCAACCTTAGGGACTGTAGTTTGATCCCCAGCACCACATGCTGTGCCATCCCCATCCCCAGGGCAGACTGAGCTGGCCATAATACAGAAAAAAAAAAAATCCTCTCCTGGGACTCGGGAGATAGCTCAGTAGAATAAACGTTTGCCTGGCAAGTGCAAGGGCCTAAGTTCAATCCCCAGTTCTGGAAAAACAAAACAAACAAACAAAAAAGACCAATCACACTTGGGGCTGAGGAGATAGCTCCATGGCACAAATGCTTGCCTGGCAAGTACAAGGTAGTGAGTTCAAACCCTGGTCCCGCAAAAAACAAAAACAAAAAAAAGGCTGGTGAGATGGCTCAGCAGTCTAAAGTGCCTGCTTAGGCAAACTTAGGCAACTACAGGGACCTTGGTTTGATCCCCAGCACCACATGCTGTGCCAGCCATAATATATTAAAAAAATTTGGTTGACTCTGGACAGCAATCATTCTCCACCCAGCTGCAGAAATCTCACTGCACTGTGAGAGTCACAGGGATGAGACATAAAGGCAGGTGGACTGCTCAGAGGGGCTCATGAATGCTCCTTGGGGAAGGGAGAGTTGGTGGGTCAAGGAGAAAAAGGTGATTTAGGAAAGTGAAGATTCATTGCCCGGCCCACTCCAGGGGTCCTCTCCGTGACTTGAAGGACTGAAGACCTGATTGCCCAAAGGCTGCATCCTGGCTCTTGGTGGCCATCTGGTGGTGGCTGGGTCCCCTGCCTCAGTGTCCCTTCAGGTTTTCTTGCAGAAATGGATGTTCTTCATGGGCAAAGCGCTTTGTGACGTGATGTCCCTATGCCCAGAGCCAGCTGTCTGGCTCTTCACCTTCCTGTGCACTGACCCAGGAAGTAGACAGCTCCTGCCTGCCCCTGCCACATGCAGAGGTCATGGTGGCCCATCCAGGAGCTCCGCAGCTTCCTTTCCTTGCTTCTGTTTCCTTTCTTTTTATTTCATAGCAAATATTTCACATTTGACTTCCAGCCCAGGCAGAGCACATCCACCCCTTCTGCAAGATGGCTAAGGGTTGTCACTAGGCTGCAAATGAACAGCTTTGATTGCTTGGGAAAAGATATTACAATTTTATCTCCTTGTACTGTTCAATAAAACATTAGTATCTCAGCATTTTTATTTAACAATAGGCAACCTTAGGCCAGTAATTATGCAACAATTATAATCATAAAAACTGTCCCCTGCTGCTCACCTAGAAACACGAATATATTAAACCAAGACTAACCATCTAAAAGGCAGGCAGCAAAGCCCCCTCATTTTTAATGTCCCTGCAGTGCACCATGGGAAGCTAATAATTCACCCTCTAATTAGTATCCCTTCTGCTGCTGTTGGCGCAAGGACAGACAAAGAGGGAGCGGCTTCGTTACAAACTCGCCTTGGTAATCTTTAAATGTCGGGATGCACTGCGGGTCGGCGGAGCTGAGTGGGGCAAAACAGGTTGGGCAATTAGAGGTGGGCAGAAGCTCACCTTGCCCCCACTGGGAGTTTTTGCCCTAACAAGCTCCAGGCAAGCACCCTCCCAGCCCATCCCAAAACCTCTTTCTCTTTCAAGCCTTGCCACACTTCTTTTCAATCATCCTTCATTAAATCTGGCCAGGAGAAGGATGGCGTGGCAGTAATGGTGGAGGGGTAGAACCTGAAGAAGTAATTGTCCCTGTGCGGCCTGCCATGCCTTAGAGGTGTTCAAGGCGGCAGCTGACCAGTAAGAGGGCTAGTGGGCAGTGGTGGAAGGACTTAGGATGGCTTTCTGCACTGGACATGACAGTATGATCCAGGTATGACCAGGGCTTGTTGATTCACTTTACTGTCACTGATCTGTCCAGTGATCCTCTGGATCACCGTCCAGAGGGCTCTGCTCCAACCCCCCAGGAGGGCTTGTAGGACCACGTAGGACTTCTCAACAACCAGGATCCACCCTGACTAACCTTGTCATAGTACAGATGAGAAGGCCCCAACCTCCATCAGGAAGCACACCTGGGGTCATGCACAGGTTGTCAAGGGCCCACGTGCTGAGGGGTGGGAGGGAGCAGAGGAGTCTGTGATGAGCAGGAGCTCACACTCTTTTCCCAAGGCAGATCTATGCTAATTGGCAACACAGAGCTGGGATCTAGCATGGTTTGATCTGATTTGTAACAGGAAATAAAACCTAAGATTTGGAGGTAAAATCTGCAGTAAAATTTTTAGTGACCCAGAATTACATGATTAGGTAAGACTATAGAATTAGAAATATATACAATACATGATTGTGAGCTGGGCCTAGCCCGCGTGCTTCCCCAGTGGTACTTCTGGGGTGCAGGCCAGCCTCTGTGGGCACAGCCAGGTGATGTGGCTTCCTCTGTGCTGATCCAGTGTGACCATAATTGGTCTTCCCTGCACCTTGGCTGTGTGGCCAGCAAGTCAGCCCTCTCCCTGGACAGTCAAAAGCAGGTTGGAAAGGAGTCAGGGAACAGCTGGGTACAATTAGGCAGCCAGGATTAAACCCAGGTTTAAAAAGATGGGGCATTTTTCTCTCTATCACCAGCTCATTAGCTTCCCATTTTGACAGCTAAAGCATTCCTAAGGCTGGCGTGAGCCAGATCTTTTTCCTCCAGAGCCATCAGAGAGCACCTAAGATGGTAATGAGATTCTTTGCGACCTGAGAGGAGAGGGCAGCAGAAGGCTGAGTCATGGACTCCTGGGACATCTGGACAGACTCTCAGAGTTGCTTCTCCATCCAGAGAACGGGTCTGGCCAGAGGAGAAGCCTAGCAGAGTGGAGCCAGAAGGTCAGAATTACTTTGATTAGAGGGGGAAAGGTCCCCAAGACCGACCTGGAGCAGTAATTGCTGCCAGGGTCTTCTTGCAAGCCTTTGCCACAGCACAGTTTGGGTTGCTGTCCTAGCTGCTACCTACAGGTGCATCTGTTCATCAGGGTGGGAAGATCTCAGGGCAGGGGAGGAGGAAACACAGGAGGAAGTCAGGTCAAGGTTGAGTTCCAAAGGCCCTTTGTCAAGCTCCAGAGGTCTGAGAGTTGGCGTATCTCTAATGCATTTTCCTCAGCAGCAAGGGAACCACTGATATCCTTTTCCTGGGGACTCCCTAGCAGAAGGAGAATGCCTTTGATTTGACCTTTTTGTTTTCTGAAGTAGCTAAAATGAAAATAATAGAGCTCTCCCCAGGCTTGGGGAGGAGCCTGTGCTCTGCAGTCCAGCCAAGAGCAGGGGTGGCCGCTTCTGTAATTGGGTGTTAAGAGGGCCACCTGGGCTCTCTGTAGCTGTCTTCTGGTTGGAAAAGCTGAGTGTTCTATTTTAGGGGCACAGATGTTTTGTTTTGTTTTGTATTTTCTCTTTTTGCTTTTTAAGCAATGCATTTAAAAAATGTACAGTAAGTTTTAATTCAGAAAGATAATTGCCATTGGTAACAAGAGAAGCATCTATCACATGGTCAAGTTCTTATTTCCAGTATCTGTTATCCAAGGGAACAGAGGAGAACTAAGATTTACTCTCTGGCTAGGGCTTTAGTTTCCTCATCTAGTGCATGAAGTAGATGCTATTATTCCCATTTTCAGTTGAAGATACTGAAGTTTAAAAAGGTGGAACTTACTGGTAAGAAGATAGAGTGAAGTGTCACATATTGAAAAGAATAACCTGCATCTTCCCACCATTCCAGGGTGTCTCTCCCTTTCTAATTTTATAATTATGGTTTTTAGCTTGGAGCATGTTTCTGAATGAAGAGGCCTATGATTTTTTTTTTTTTTTTTGTCTTTTTGAGACAGGGTCTCGCTATGCAGTTGAGGCTGGTCCTGAGCTCACTTTTGTAGCCCAGGCTGGTCTCGAACTCGCACCAATCCTCCTGCCTCAGCCTCCCGAGTGCTGGGATTACAGGCGTGAGCCATCACGTCCAGCTAAGAGGCCTATGATTTACTCCAGAATTACTGACTTAACAGAAACATACACTCAGGCCTCCATATTCATGTACTTATGAATTTATTTTTGGAAGCATCATAGGTGTTCCTGAAATATATTTCTTTTTTTAGATATTTTTAATCGTGTATGTATGTATGTATGTATGTGTGTATGTGTGTATTTACTACACGTTCTTACTATGCAGCTCAGACCCATAGTGATCCTCCTGTTTTCAGCCTTCCCAGCACTGGGATTTTAGGTGTGTTCCACCATGCCCCATTTTGGTGACCAGCACAGTGCACCCAGCATAGTTACGCAGTACTGGTGATTGAACCAAGGTCACTACATTTGCCAGGCAGGTGCTTAGATTGATGAGTTATCTCCCCAGCCCCTGAGATATATTTCTGAATGAGTAACTCTAGTTTAGAAAGATAGACACATGGGGCCCGGCAGGATGGCTCAGTGGTCTAAAGCACCTGCTTAGGAAAGCTTAGGTGGCTGCAGGGACTGCGGTTCGATCCCAGGCACCACATGCTGCACCAGCCCTGCCCTCAGGGCAAGTTGAGCCAGCCATAAAAATAAATAAACAAACAAAAGTTCTGAAACAAGAAAAAAAATTTAAAAAATAAATATTAAAAAAAAGAAAGATAGACACAAGGGTTGTGATCTGAAGATCTGGGTTCAAGACCTGTCTATTGTCCCTTCTTACCTCTTGGTCTGAATTTGTCACTGCAAATCAATGATAAAAATGCATCATTAAGAAAGAGCATTGGGCTGGCGAGATAGTTCAGCAGACTTAATGCCTGCTTAGACAAATGTAGGGACTGGAGTTCAACCCATGACACCACATGCTGAGCCAACCATCAAGACTGGATGTGATGGCACACACCTGTAACCCTAGCGCTGGGCAGGCTGAAAATAGGAGGATCACTATGGGTCTGAGCTTTGTAGTGACACCCTGTATGAAACACTTAAAAAAATTATGAAAAAGAAAGTGTCAAATGAGATTCTGTATAGTAGGTGGCTATAAACTCTGGTGCTGCTATGCAAATGTTAGTGTTCACTCTCAGAGACACTCCAGAACTTAGGTCCAGTCTTCCCTTCCAGAATTATGTAAGCACAGGGTCACACTGGAACTATTAGCTTAGAGCCCTTGTTTTGAAAATGTGACAACGCAGCTTCCTTGTCCCGCACAGTTGTTTGTTGATGATTAAATTATTGTAAATTAGTTCTACTCATAGTATAATAAATGCCATTAGCATGACTAATCACATACCTGATTATATAACCCACTCTTCCTCCCCTGGCATATTTTCTGCATCCTACAACCAATAAATCCAGTGTTGATGTAGAGCTCTTGTTAGGGCTGATGAATGGGCCTTGGAACATTTTCTGGGTGCTTTCTGGTTCTTCCCACACTTGGAAAAGCCTTTAGAGAGTAGCCACACATTGGGGGAAAGATCCTTCCACATCAGCATTGCTCATCTGTTTGGCTGAGTTCTCAGACATTGTTGTCTTAGTACATTACCCACCATTGTCATGGTGGGTAAGGAAAGGCAGTTCTGCACTGTGGAAGGAGGACATGCTCTTACTGGGAAGACCTAGGTACAGGCCTCAGCTCTGGCCTGGCATGGTTTGGTTCTTGAAATAAGGAGCATGGGAGGTGGCAGTGCAAGGAGGAGAGGACACAGTAGCTCTACACCAGTTAAGACAACTGTAGGACACGGGTTCTGCTCACCAGTCCCCTTACCTTTCATCATGGGAGATGTTATTGTTTGGAAACAGTATACCCGCCTTCAGATGTTTCAATCCTGTATCACCTCTAACACACAGGAGCTAGCTTGTAGGAGACCCAGAGATGGAAGTAGCTGCATTCAGGACTACGTGGGGTTAGAACCAAAACAATTCCTTTTTTCATTTCATATCTTGATAATTTGAATCTGTTCTGAATCTATCTTGGTATATATCCTGAATCCCAAGTCATTTATTTATTAACGTTTTAATAGAGTCCTTAGGATAAAACAAGCACATGGGGCACAGTGAAAGGAAAGGAATGCTATGGTTTGAATGCATGTACCCCTCCAGAATTTATAGGTTGGAACTTAGGACCCAGTGTCTTAATTTAAAGGGTGGGTCGTTAGGAAGTGATTGAGTCATAATGGCTCTGTCCACATGCATGGCATTAATACCCTTATAGAAGAGTAGAGGGAATGAGCTGGGGCCTTTTTTGCCCTTTCATCTTTTCTTCCATGAAAAAATTGGAATTTGTTCCTCTTCCTTTTTTGCCACAGCGGCAGCACATGAAGAAGGAGGCATCATGAGGTGAAGGGCCGCCCTCAGACATGGAATCTTCCAGCACCTGGATCTGGGCCTTCAGCTTCTAGAACTATGAGAAATGGCTTTGTTTTTTTTATGGACACCCCAGTCTGTGGCATTTTGTTATAGCAGCAGAGATGGACTAAGACTGAAGGTATACAGGTTGATTATTCATTATCTGAAATGCTTGAGACCAGATGTGTTCCGAATTTCTCTTTTTTTCTTCCAGATTTTGGGAAATTTGCATACACATAATGAGGTGTCTTGGTGATAGGATCTGAAGTTTTATGTAAATAAAACGTTACACACATAATTTGCATCTAACTTTACACACTATTCTTAGGACATTAGTATTTTGTTTGTGGTTAACAAAAGGTCATACTGTAGTATCATGCTGATGTTCAAGGTTTCAGCATTTAGAGTATTTTGGGCTTAGGATTTTTAGAGTAGTGATATACAAGCCACATCTATTGCTCCATGGCAAACCACACCCAAGACATCATAAAATAATGACCATTTATTACCTCTCACCATCCTGTGCATTGGCAGGTAGTTCTACTTATCTAGAATAGACTGAACTGGTCTACCTGGGGCTGGCTGGTGGATAGTCAGCAGCTAGTTACTCTGGGATGGCTTCAGTGGGCAGTGTGTCATTTTGCCACAGCAGAGGCCTCCCTTCCTCTGGGTGGCTGGCTCAGGTTTACTCTCATAACCATGGAGGTCACAAGAGTACATGTCAAAGTGTACATTGCCTCTGGAGGTCAAAGTTCAAAACTGGCACAATGTCGTATGTGCCATAGTTTGTTATCTAAAGGAATTCATAAGCAGGACTGGGACAAGGATAAGGAAAGAGAGGGTGCATATTTGAAATAGCCACTGACGCTTAGGTGTTGACGCTAACATTGAATGACCCTAAAGAGTGAGCATCTTCTTAAATTTTGAGCCCCAGGCTGCTGATTCCTTCAATTTAGACTTAGCCCTGGCTTCAAGGCCAGTGTAGATTTCAGAGACCACATCTCTTAGTGGGAAGAACTATACAGTCGTATTACTAAAGTCACCAATGCAAGGAGGGAAGAAAACAAGGCTCGTAAGGCAGTCAATCAACAGCAGGGCATTGCAGAGGCTCAGTTACTGCTCGATCTAGAGCTTCTGGCAGGAAGCCACAGTGTATGATCTTTACCTTTTGATTTGCTCCCATTAGCTAGAGAGCATCTTATCTCAAAGAAGCCCTTCCCCTATCCTGTTTTATTGCTGTTAAACACTTCACCCAGCTCTGTCCTAGTTTAAGTCACCTCACACTGTCAGGCATTTTATGTCCCTGGGTGTTGACTGACACACTCTTGAACTTGGGAGTCAGTAGGGGCCCAGAACTGCAAAATGTAGACTTGGGTTTAGGTACCCAGAAATGATAGGCATTATTTTAAAGGGGAATCGCCATGACATTTTAACACAAAATCAAAGCTTATTTTTACAGTATGTGTGACTTCAGTGTATTTGCTAAATCAAATAGGCTAACTGGGGTGGTTTTTTTTTCCAATAGGATTCTAGGACTTTAAAGAATTGATGGGCTTTTGATTGTACAGATTTATAAAGGATGCAGGTATCTGAATGCATGTTTGTGTCTGGACTGGAGAGAGGTGGCTCCTTTGGGGCTAGGCATATTGTTAACAGACTCAGCACTTGGATTCGTGGCAGGCAGCTGTTTCTTATGGGAGAATGGAAATCTGGCCACCAGATGCATTATCACAGCTGGATTCAAGGTTACTCTCAAGAGTATCAGGATGTGTCAACAGGAATGAAATGGACTGTTGCAGTAATGGCATTGGCCTGTGGTGGGATGTTGCAAATCTGGTCTTATATCCAATTTGGATCTATTTGTCAAGGAGGTCAGGACTTGGCCCTCAAGTTTGCTGCTTTCCTTTCCTCTCCCTCTTGTCCCCCAACCACTAAGGCAGGTTTGAAGGAAAGCTTGCCAGCAACTGAATTCTGACCATATCATTTCTAATGGCTCCTCTGGCCACCTTTCCGTATACTTCTTTCATATGCAGCAGGCTCCAGCCACCTGGAACTTGCTTTCATTTTGCCCTGCCATGTTCTTGTGTGCTCTGTGCTTGCCTGCTGTGGCATCCTTCCAGCTACTCAAGTCCAGATTTTATCCATTTCTTAAGGCTCAGGATAGTTTCTACCTCTCCTAAGAAATTTTCCCTGATCCTTTCATGGAAATCCTCCACAAATATTCTAAAAATTTCAAGGATATTAAAATTAAGTGTACGTGACTATCAATGGAAGAATGGGTAAAGAAATGGTGATATGTACGCCCAACATGGTACTACTCAGCTGTACAGAAGAATATGATTACATCATTTGCAGGAAAATGGGTGGAACTGGAGATCATTACATTAAGTGAAATCAATCAGACAAGAATCATATATCTTCCTTGATATGTGGTATCTAAAAACGATGACAAGAAATTAGAAGGGTGACTATTATTAGACAAGAAGAAAGGAATAAGGCCAGGGAGATAATGCCTGCCTGGCAAGCACAAGGTCCCGAGTTTGATTCCTGGTACAAAGAAAAAAAGGGGGGCTTGCCTGATAGCTCAGTGGATTAAAGTGCCTGCTTAGGCAGATGCAAAGACTGGGGTTCGATCCCCCAGTGTGCTGTGCTGGCTCCACCCCCAGGGCCTGCTGAAATGGCGATTGAGACTGGGCGTGGTGTGTTGGTGTGTACCTATAATCCCAGCACTTGGGAAGTTGAAGACAGGGAAATCACCACGAACCTGATCTGTGTAGTGAGACTCCACAGACCCTGCACTAAAATTAAAAAAATAAAATAAAAAAAGGAAAGGAGTAAAGGGTATAAAGGAGAGTAATGGGGAGATAAAAATGTTATTAATTATGAAGAAGTCATGATGTTGACATGAATTTTTATTAAGGTGTATAGATTACTACATTATATTAAGAGAAACAAGAGGTTACAAGACAGTATACATAGCCTTGTCAATGTTTAATTTTGAAAAATACATTAATGTATAGCAATATCAAGAAATCATCTGGATGTAGTGTGTTTTAACCTGTCTCTTGGGAGTGAGATGCTGAGCATATTTTTCTTTTTTGCATAAGAGAATTCTTTGACCTGTGCTATTATAAAAGCCTTTCCAGCAGAGGAAAGTAACTGTTGGGTACGGGGATGCACACTAGAAATTGCTGCTGGGTATGGGGATGCACACTAGTAATTCCAGGACTCTGGGAAGCTGGGGCAGTAGGACTGCAAGTTTGAGTTCAACCTGGTCAAAAACCTGTCTCAAAATAAAAAATGAAAAAGGGCTAGAGTTGCAGTTCAGTGTGAAAGCTCTGGGTTCAACCCTCTTGTGATGGATGTGTTAATTAGCTTGACCATAATAATCATTTCACAATACATGTATATTGAAGCATGATGTACACATTAAATATATATACATATACATGTATTATTAATTATACTCAATAAAAAGAATATAACTAAGAATAAAGCCTTTGTAGGATAACTTGAATTATAAGGTATACAGTGAAAGGGAAAGATTAACAGCCATTTCACCTACATAATTTGATTTTAAGAAAAACATGGATTTCAGTAAATGAAGCTAATGTTTTTCTGGATCCAAGAACTCAAACCATATTTATGAATCTGTAATTCAACTTCTCTTTGGTTTAACTGGGTTAATTGGACTAACCTGGACAACATTGTCATTTTTATTATTTTCTAATGAGAAAAGATTTTCCAATTTATGTGTGAAACAGCTAAATGGACTTGAACTACAACCATGTATTCTGTTGGGGCTATCTGGGCAGTGGTTTCTCTACAGTGGTAGGTAAGTTTTCCTTTACAGTGAGGTAGTATATAAGATATGACTTTATGCCATAATAATAGTATTAGTGCTTTAAAAAAAGAACAAAGCCTTTGTACATGGTTTCGGATCAAAAACCAAGCTTATTATTTACTGGATGCATGGCTTTGGGCATAATGCCTTAGCTAGAAAGGAGTACAAAAATATAATTACTGAAAAAGATTTTTTGGACTTGGAAAGGGGATCAAGAGAGAGAGTGGCAGGTGGGGAGGAAAGGGAATGAGAATAAATTGTGTTCATGTACACATGCCATGTCCCCATGAAGAATATCATCATTACATACTGCAAACAAGCTAATAAAAATTAGAAAAGAGAATGCCAAAGTAAAACTACACTTCATATATCATTGTAACATTGAATATCATATTTGCAATAGAGTCTGGGAACATACTGTCAATTTTTATTATTTACCTAGTTATCTTTTGCCTTTTTGAGACAGGGTTTCACTATGCAGTTCAGGCTGGCCTTGAACCCACTTTATAACCCATGCTGGCCTTGAACTCATGGAGATTCTCCTGCTGCAACCTCCTGAGTACTGGGATTATAGGTATGCTCAACCATTCCTGTATTGTGTACATGCTCAACCATGCATGTGTTGTTGGTTTAAGTCACAAAAAATAGTTACCATGCATCTGCTATGTGATTTATGTCACATAAGACACTAGAGAGATACTGGCGCCAATCTGCCTCACAGAGCTCAGAGTTCATTACAGTTTATATCTCGTTGACCCCTCCCCCCCAAACCATATGTGCTCTGTTAATTTTACCTTCTTTCCAGATTAACGGGATATGGACGCCTGGCCTGTATTTTCCTATGGTTTCAGAGTCTCTGACATCTCATTTCATGCTTAGTTAATAGTATGTGGATGAATGAAAACATGGGTGATAGCAAATCCATTGGCAATTCCGATGGAACTGTCCTTGTCAAGAATTGTGAAGCATGAAGCATAGATCACATAGGAAAGGTCTTTTATGTGTGACTATATGAAACTACTTCTTAAAAATTTTCATTATCACATATTTTCAGTACCGAGTGATTATATTCATCATGCATGCACACTACACATGTGAATTCTTACCCTTCCTTCCACTCCTCCCCCTCCCCCCATGTGCTCTTAGACCCATTCTTTTTGGCTGACCCTGAACTCACCATGCAGCCCAGGCTGGCCTCCAACTTGAGGTGACCCTGCTGGCTCAGGTTCCTGAGTGCTGGTATTGCAGACATGTGCCACCATACCTGGCCCTTAGACTAATTTCTCCCTGCCATACTAAAAAGATCTACCTCTTTATTTCTCATTATCTTTCATTTTGCTTTTTAATTTATGTGTAGTTTGGGTTTCTTTTTTTTTTTTAATTTTTTTTTTATTTTAGTTTATTTTATTTTTCTTGTTTCAGAACCTTTGTCTGTTTATTCACTCATTTTCATGGCCGGCTCAGCCCGCCCCGAGGGCAGGGCCAGCGCGGCATGCGGTGCCAGGGATCGAACCGCAGTCCCTGAAGCTGCCCGAGCCTTCCCAAGCAGGCGCTCTGGACCACTGAGCCATCCCACCGGGCCCCTAGTTTGGGTTTCTAATGTAAGATAAGCCATATTTAAGCTTGTGCATCTGATTTATTTCACTTAACATTGTACTTTCAAGTGTATCTATTTTTCTATAAATGACTCAAAAATGACTAGCCCTTCTTTATGGCAGGGTAGTATTCTATTTGTATAGTAGTACCACTTTTTTTGTCCATTCCTTTATTGGCAGACATATAGTCTGCTTCCAAGATTAATCTATTATGAGTTGTGCTGTTATAAAGAGTTATGCATGTATCACTATACTATCATGCTTTTAACAGGGAAATGTCCAGAATGGAGAACTGTAGCTAGAATCCTGGGCCAGGGACAAGGAATGCTACACATAGATGGTAAGAAGGAAGAACCAGGGACGTGCATTCTCCTGATGATATCTTGGGACAGAGAACTCCAATTACCCTTGCCACTGTGAAATAAATCCCTTGTCTCGGTAATTGAGCATATGTAAGCCTGAAGCAAGGGGAAATATATTAGTCTGGCTGTGTGGGTTTGCTCTAGGCTCTGCCACTGAGCAGCTGTGTGGCTCACCTTCTGAGCCTTAGTTTCCCCTTTGAAAACTAGGGAAGTAGGACTACATCAGCAGTTTTAAAACTCATTATCTTTTTTTCTCTGTCTTTTCTTATTTGTTCCCTCTTCTCTTAAATATTTTAACCCCAATCATTTTTAAAAAAATAAATTCATACTGAAAGATGTTGTTGAAAATGAAATCGATAATTTTGGGGCTTCTGAATTTTGGTTCTCACTTCTCCTCCTGTCTCCTAGGGTGTCCTGTCAGTGGGCCAAGAGGACTTCTAAAGACTCCTTGGATCCCAGACAAGCCGAGGAAACCTGGCCTTGCAGGGTTTAGGGCCTTCGCTCCAGCCTTCTATGGCTCAGGGCAACAGAACCCAAAGCCTTTAATTAAAATCATTTCAACTTCTCCCCATTAACTATGACTGATGCCTGACTGGAGGATAAATGCATTAATGCTATAATTATCTGTTGAGGATGTTTTATTGATTCTGCAGTGATATTCTAGTCAGTTTGTATTATTTAGCTTCTGACTTAAATCAGGAAGAAATATCTATTAGTGAAGAAATTAATCATTTACATCAAATTGTCATTGATGCTTTCAGAAATAAAACTTGGGAATAGGCTTAGTCAAATCTCCTCCTGGCCAGTGTTGGTGGCTGTGATGGTTGATGGTTTGGGCTGAGGAGAAGGCTTCACTTTGCAGCTCTGAGCCCACAACTGAAATATCAGGTCCTCCTTGCACATTAGTCTTTGCTCCAGTGGTTTTTTGCAATCCTTGCTTCCACTGTGGGTCCATGGACGATACCAGGGCAGGACCAGACTGAAGGCCTTATGAGCTTTTCTGGGTGCCTAGGGCTCTTCTGTCTGAGTTTCAGTGCTGTGGAAGACGAAGCACCAGATCCTTTGTGTCTTGAGGGGACCCCAGAGGAAGCCTGAGAGGATGAGGTCCTCAGTGGAACAATCGCTTTCAGTGAGAATGGCTTCAGAAAGGCAAAGGACAGAAAACTGATGCAAACAGACCCAGGCCAAAGAGAAATCCGGCTCTCATTGCAGAAATGACCAGAGCAGGGCTGCTTTCTACATGGTGTGGTTGAGGTACCAAAAAGCCTCACTTCTTTGTACCACAGGCTGATTTTCCTTGACCTCTGAGCCTTATATTCAAGCTATCTGATGGCAAAAGGTGGTGGCAGCTTTGTACCAGCCCACTCCAGCCTTGCATTACATTGTCTCTCCCAGAGCCCCAGAGAATGCACCCCACCTTGTGGACTTGACTGTGCATTTCTTTTCCTCATTAACTATTGGTAGCCATGGGTCTGCATCAGATGCAATGGTCGTGTGGCTCTGCTGGACCCCCCACTGTGTGCTTTCCCATGCATACATAGCCCCAATGTGTGGTAAAAACCTTGTGAGGGCAGATGAAAGCAGACATGGAAATGGCACAACCAGCCTAAAACTTCTGCTCAGACATGGTGCCCATCATGGCCATTCATATTCTATTGGCCAAAATCAGTCATGTGGCCAGATGAATATTAAAGGGTCCGGGAATACACAGGTCCCACAGGGACAGAGGGCAGTGAGAGTTTGCATACACTGATAGGATTTACCATAACTCTTGGTCTACACAGGCTGAGAGGGCAGAGGAGACTCTCCCAAGAGAAAAGTGCGGTCAGTTTTCTAGGAGAATGATAAAGATCTGTCAGCCTCCTTCACTATACTGCAGTCCTCTCATCCACTGTTTGCAATTTCTCTGCTGCCCACGGCTCTGTCTCCCTTCTTTCCCCTAGTGGAGGGGAGCACATAACCTTCTGAGACAACTTACTTTATCTTGACCACTCGACCACTCTTCCAGAAAGAAAAGTAATGAAGAAAACTTTCTTTAGCTCTAGCTGTGGAAGCCACTGTGAGAGAAGGGACAGGGACAAGGACAAGGACAAGGAGGTCTTGAGGCTCATTTGAAGGATCTCACCGAAAGAAAGAAGCAGGATGTGAAAGGAAAAGCAAGGCAGAAACCATTCTCTCAGGATTATTCATTCTAATGTATGCAGAACAATTAAAATGCCCTGCTACCCACACATCCTTTCCATGGGGTGAGGGATTTGTGCTCCTCAGTGATCCCTAATCAGGGCAAAAGGAGGAGTTCTGGATCAACAGGACCATGACTTCTTCTCCTTCACATGTCTTTGTATGAACTGTTTGCTGAAACTGGCTTTTAATTTACTGGCCAACGATTAGAGCCAGCTAATAGGCCAACAAACCAGTGGGTTGCACCCAATTATCTTTGGAAAATGTATTTCTATGATTGGGGCTTCTAATTGCAACTTAAATCAAATGCTGGTGAACCCAGTTGCCCTCAAGGGAATGAGACCAGCTAATGACACAATGAAGGCTCTTACTCCAGTTCAGAGGTAAGGGGACGCAAGGAAGGGAGACTGTTTCTTTGGTATTTCCTCCTTTTTTGTCTTAAATTGCTTTTGAAGACAGCGATGCCATACATCCCAGCACAATGGTGCAAATGGGCTCCTTGCCACAGGAAGATCTCGAGAGGCCCAGACCCTGTCTTGCTTTCCAGGGCCCATCCACATCAGTGCCAGCTCAGCTCTGAGTGGCTTCACTGCTCTTGTCATCTTCATCAGCTGATCCCAGACTGAAGGAGTTTCTGTCCCTGGGACTGATTTGTTTACGCAGATGTGGCGTGAGCCCAGAGCTCAGAGCCCTGTTGTTGTCTCTCTCCCCACTAACACATAGTGTTTAATTCACATTACTTCCCTCTTATGAAGAGCAAATTTGCCAATTATCCCTGAAATTTTGATTAGGTGCCTTTTACCTAAGACACTGTGCCAGAGGCTGTGGGCTGAAGTTCATTCAATTCTCTCTGAATGATGAGAGGGGCTTGGCTGAAAATCACCGGCACTCTACCTTTTTCAGATACAAGCAAGTCTTTTTCCTTCCCTCAAGGTTCCACATACCTTGGGGCTTGCATCTGGATGATGCGGATTTAAAACAGCTATAGGAGCGTCCATAATAGCCACCGTTCCCCCCTGCAAAGTGGCTGTCATTCCTCGCTACAAATTAGAATCAGCCTGGGAGTCTTTAAAGGTACGGATGCCCGGTCTCCCACTCCCAAGAGTTCCAATTTCCTGGGTGTGAGTTGGGGCCCAGGCCCAGTAATACTTTTAAAAGCTCCCCAGATAATTCTCACACACACCTAGAGCTGGGAAGCATCAATTATATGCCTCTAGTGTACTAGAAATGATGCAAAGAGATTTGCATATGCAGAGGCTGGAATGAAGTAGTATTATTATTTCCATTTCCCAAACAAGGGAATGCGACCCAGGTGGATCTAGCAGCTCATCCGGGATCATCCACTGGCTGGACATGATGGCAGTTGTTCATATTAGGCCCGTCACAGTCCCGGAGGCCCAGAGGCAAAGACTGTTTGAATTGTTTGAGGTTTAAAGACCAGCAGTGTGGAGAGAGCTGGAAAGCTAATGGCAGAAGCTGATGAGTGCTTGCGTTTCTTCCCTGAGACAGGTCTAAGTCGTAGTCCAACAGGATGCACACTTGCCTTTGGCTCAGTGGAAAGCCATGCACTTTATCGGGCCACCATGAAGAGTTAGAGTTCCCTGAGAAGAAAGCTGCTGACCACTGTGTTCCTATCCTATGTGCGCCACCTCTCCAAGAGTGCTATTTTTGTCCAGTAGCTGACACTCCTCTGCTGCTGCTCTGTAGAGGAGGAGGCCCATCTTTTTCATCACTAAAATCCAAAAAGCAATTGGGAGAGGAATTCAGTAGCAGCAGAGAGAAGACACAGCAGAGAGGGCAGGTGGCTGGCTGGCCTGGGAGGTGGGTTGGATTGACAAGGGAAGGAAGAAGAGACAAGGGAAGCTTCAGGCTGGCATTAGGCACGTGCATGAAGCTGCTGTACTGGGCCTGAATTGTCCTCAAAGCCAGCTATCATGTCCAGCCACTAAGTTTGGCCACAGAGATTAGTCGCCATGGCACCTTACTTATGGATAAGGTGGCCAGCTCTGGCTTCCACTAACTCCTTTTCTTTCTCTTATTGTGTGCTCCTCACTGCCATTTGTTACCTATGTCGCTGCCATTTTTGGCTAACTGAAAGATATCTGAAAGAATATTTTAGATAGGAGCCATGGAAGTACAGGAGGAACAGAAAACAGACATGAGTAGTCATCGTGCCCATCTTTCTATTCCTCTTACTCCATGTGCTGGAGCATACTTCTTGGGTAGGGCAGGCCAGTGTTCCTCTAGTCTCTTTTATCTGTTTGTTTTATTGAGCCAGGGGAGTGCCTGCTACATAGTAAGTGCTTGATGAACGGGTGGATAAATGAAGTATAAGAAAACCACAACGGTTTAGCATCATGGTTCTCAGACTATGAACCTTGTGGGGACACTGAAAGCAGTTTCTCCCAGGACTTCCCACTAGGGCGAGAGAGTTGAGATCTAGGTGGAATACAGTGTTGACACAAAATGTGAAACTTTTGTTCTCCATTGTTTCCCACATCCATTAAAAGTGAGATAGACTGGTGTGTGGATCAGAGTGGTTTAGTGTAACAGGGAAATAATAGCTCCTTGTAAGAGTTTTGGGAGAGTCAAAAGAGGGGACGCTTGTGTAAATTTTCTCCCAGAATGCTCAAGGATGGTGTGAAGTAGGCATAGTGGTATACACCTGTAATCCCAGCATTCAGGAGGCTGAGTCAGAAGGATTGTCGTGAGTCCAGGGTCAGCCTAGGACACACAGTGAATTCAAAGTCAGCCTGAAAGTGTGACCCTATGCACAAATAAAAGAATGCTGAGTGGATACAATGAGCATAGTAAGTGCTTGGTGATGGTTTATAATAACAATTATCAAGAAGTAAGGAATAACACATGTAGTTGGCTTGCATACCAAGGGTAACTTATCTATTACCCCTGGCTAGCTGCTTTAATGCTCCTAAACCACTTTCATCCCATTTGCCATTCATTTTAAAATTCAGTTAACTGGCCTAAGAGATAGCTTAGCTTTCTAAGTGCCTGCTTGGCAAGCATAAGGTCCTGAGTTTGGCCCCTAGGATAAATAAATAAATAAATAAATAAATAAATAAATAAATAAATAAATAAATAAATACTCAGCAATATTTTTTACCTTGTGCCATGCTCTGAACTAGATTCTGAGGATGTATTATTGAGGAGAGCAGCTGGTACTGGTGACACACAGCTGTAATCCCAGCACTTTGGAAGTTGAGATAAGAGGATTACAATGAGTTTGAAGCCATCTTGAGATACATAGCGAGTTCAAGGATGGTGTGAACTACATAGCAAGAACTTATCTCAAAAAGGAAAGAAAGAATGCAGAGTATTCTTTGCTGCAAATGCCCTTGTTGCTTCCAGCAGACAAGGCAGTACATGTCCCAAGATGTTCCCTTCAAGGGCTCTTCACTCCTCTCTGGCCATGGCAAGAGCCACTCTTCAGGTCACACAGTCCGTGATGGTTGTCCCTTGACTCAGCTGGATCAGAGCCATCCACAGGATGTGAGCCGCAGAGTTGCTGTTCCTTTTTGCTGGAATGTACTTCCCTTAGAGTTTGGTGTTTCACATGCTCTGCTCAAATGAGTTTTCTTTAGAGACTTTCTGTTACATCATTCTTTCACTTTTTCATAGCACACTGATCAATGTCCAAAAATATTTAGTTCATCCAATTCTTTACTTGTTTCTAGTCTGCATCTCCTGGAATGTAACCTCCCTGAAGCCAAGGAACTGTATATGACTTTTGACAGTTGGTATCCCCTCTGCACAAAGGGAGCTGGCGTAACACAGTGACTTGATATACACAGGTCATTGATTATTTTTTATAATCTGTCTCCAGACTTGGAGAGCTCCCTCTGGGCAGCTCCTAGATCTCCTAAAGGATAGATTTTTTGGTTACCAACTGATAAGGGATTCATGTGACAATAGAGTCAAAGAAAACAGTCACAACCAGCAGAATTGACAGTACCCTTTTTAGAGCTGGCGTGGTGTACTTGATAAAAATACAGTGAGAGATCAGAGCACAATGAATCATATTTGGGAGAAAATTTCTTTTGAAAAGCCCAGGGTAGGTCATGTTTTTTCATGCTTGTCAACTTGGCTGAATAATTTGCTTAAAATAAATGGCTGAGAATGGTTAAGTTGCTATGCAAAGGGAATTAACAGACTGCAGGCCCTATGTGCAACATGTCTCAGCCTCTGAAGGGTCTGGCTTGGGTGGCAGTGAGCTTTGGGGCTGAGGCAGGGGTTTATACATTTAGACAGGTTCAATGTCTTCTTGGCTTCTTTGCAAGATTTCTAAGGCATCAGCACATTAGCTAATTTCCAGTGCAAACAGATTTGATCCATCGCAGAGCCTAAAAAAAAAAAAAAAAAAAAAAAAAAATCCCTACATCTACAACATGTCAGGTTCTCAAACATGAGCCAAATGAGTTAATATCATCTCATAGTCATTTTTATTAAGCCTTTGTTAGGCCAATTTTGGCTAATGATGTGCCTCTGTCAGAGGCCTTTTAATAAAGTGAGCATTCCTTTATGGAACCTCTCCTGGGAGAACTCTGTGGCTTTGATAGTGCAGAGACCTGCAATGTGCAGAATGTAAGTGACTACGGTACCCCACAGTGGTGGGTGTGGGATTTTGTAGTGGAACAAGGACAGCTCGGGATTTGCGGTACAGGCTCTGGAGGCGATAAACACAGGAAACAAGGATTGGATGTCCTGTGGGCCACTGAGTGAGAGATGCTTTGGTGTCTGAGGTTGCACATGTGTGGTGATAATCATGCCACCATGATAAATTCAATTCTTAGCTTACTGCCAAAGCTGCAGTGTGGGGACAAAAGGAGGAAAACCATACAGACCAGCCCAATTCTCTATCTCAACCTGTGTATGAACAGGGAGGTGAGGCTCAGGGAACCCACACTTGTGTTATCAGCAGCTTTAAAGCTTAATCCCTGGGTATTCCCCGCTACGGCAAAGCCCAGATTCTAAAGTTTTCTTTCCTCCTTTTTGTCAAAAATTTCTTTGTAGTTACCTAACAACTTCGCTGTGAGGAGCTAATAGGCAAATTTACACTAAGGTAGTAATGACTTACTTTATAAGAGGCACTTAAGATGGCTCCCTCTGCTTCCTACTTCCTGCTTCCTGGTAGTATTTACATCCTTGTGCAGCTCTGTGCCCTGAATCATTTGTTTCCAGGAACAGAACATCTCAATGTTGAAGGGAGGTCAATTCTGTGATTAGATTATGGAAAATTCCTGCAATTTCTACATTGCTACTGCAGTGCCGCTTTCCCAGCTCAGGGAAGGCAGGTGCTGGTGTGAGAGAAACCAGTATGAAGAGGAACGTAGGTGGACCTCCTGGGAGCAGCCAGCAGGAGGCGAATGCTCCGTCCAGTTGTCTGCAATGGCCACCAGCCATAGTGCTCTCAGATAAGACTGCAGCCTTCTGGGGAGACCCTGGGGTAGTGGCTGGGCTGCCTAAACTGCACCCAGATTCCTGCCCTCTAGGAGTTATGAGGTCATGTAGGCCATGTCATGTCACTACACTTGCAGCAATCTGTTGTACAGCAAAGATAACTTGTGCAACTGACATTGGTTTCATGGGATGCCTGCGTTGGTTTGGACTGTCCTCAATCTTAGGCCACAGCCCACTAATGAGAGATGTACATCTCTGACCATGGTGACCAGCAGGGTGGTCCATACTAGGCATGGAATATCAATGGGAAAATGGCTAGAGCTCATTTTTGAGGTTTTTCAAAAGAATACTACTTTGCTCTACTGCAGCGGTTCTCAACTGTGGGTCGTGACCCCAGTGGGGGTTGAATAACCAAAACACAGGGGTCATCTAAAGCCACCAGAAAATACATATTTTATTTTATTATTTTATTCTGAATCATAACTGTAGCAAAATTCCAGTTTTGAAGTAGCCACCAAAATTATTTTTTGGTTTGGGGTCACCTCAACATGAGGAACTGTATTGCAGGGTCACGGCATTAGGATGGTTGAGAACCAGTGCTCTACTGTGTGGGCTTCTGGTTCTTACTTGCTTTCCTCTGAAGGCAGCCTGGTCCTTCCCAACGATCATGCCATCCTGTTCTGCAGGAGCAAAGACAATTCTCTGTCCCTGAGTTTTATACAGGCAGTCATGTGAATGGATTCCTGTCCATTTGTTTGGGAACTGCTAACCTGGGCATCTGTTTTCCTCATAAATTGATCAAATTCCTTCACAATGGGGCATCACACACTAGCCAAACTGCATGTTAAAGTGGTTCAAAGCATCTTCTTTAGAGCCGTATCCCCTGTTTTGATCATGTGTCATTCCTTCCTAGCAGTGTGAGATAACCTCTAGGCATCTCTGTTCAATCATTGCAAACTGGGATTAAGATCATAGCCAGTTTGACTGGATTATTATAAAGATGAAAGATAAATCCCTTAGACTCTGTATTAAGTGACTACTTAGTGAATGCTAAGTAAATGCTTCTCTCCTAAAACTTGAATGTCCCTGAATTTCTTACAGCAGAACACAGGTCCTGTCTCTGGACTTACATCTTTGTCTCACAGATGTGGCTTTCTCACACAAGTGAGGGTGTGCCTGTGCCCCACATTATTGTCCCTTTCTGTAACACCCTCTACCTCCCACACCTGGGACTTAAGGGGATTATTTCTCCTTTGGAGACCTCAGTTTCCTCATCTGTGAGTTGAGACTGAAAAAGCAGTTTAATACACCTGAACAAGTTGCAGAAAGAGCGAAAGAAATGAGACATTGAAGGAGATAGTAGATCACCTGACATTTTAAAATGAATTCAGAATGCAAAACTGAGGCTAGAGGCTGGGGAATCCTCAAGGAAAAGAAGAAGAAATAAGGAAATGAAAAAAAGAAAAAATTCTAGGCTTTGTTCTTCTCATTCTGGTCACCAGAAAAAGTGGCAGTGGTTGCTGTGTCCCTGTAGGACACTCTGTAGGTGGTGGAGGCAGCGTCTAGGTCAAATCCATTTCCAGATTCATAACACAGGAAATCCTCAGGCACATTCTTTGTTGAATGACCCAGAGTCATATGTATACAGAGTCCCCTGAAACATAGAGATCTGGCAGCTGGAAGCACTGAGTGCTGCCCAGTGGAACTTTTAACCTGGGTGCAGGCCAGGTCTGCTATGCCAAAGCCACCATGAGATTCCATCCCAGCTATGGTTCTGTAGGTGGTGGAGGCTAGGGCCCAGGGCCGTGGGCAGGCCGAGTGATTTGTCTAGCCTTATCTGTGTGAGGAGGCATGAGGAAGTATTTCTAACCAGAATACCAAGGGCTTCCTCAGGCCTGCTTCAAAATAGACTAACGGCAGACATTCTGATGGTGACGTGTACCAGGCCAGTGCATAAGAAATAAGGCTTTCAAGGTGACAGACCAAGGTCAGCAGGAAGAATGCCCTGAAAGATCCCTGGACTGAGATCTAATGAAAGTTTCTGCCTGTGTGTCCCCAGGCAGACAGCTTATGAATCTGGACCTGATCTTGTCACACTAAGTATAAATAGGACCATGTGACCTCCCAGAGACAGACCCAGTGTCCAGGAAACCTTGGTTGGCTCATATGGAGACTTGGTGCCTGGAACTAGAAGCAAGCCAGGGCTAAACAAATAGTTAAATAAACAAGTGAATGATACATGCACACAGAAGGGTGTGGAGAAAGAAAGGTCAGGTGTTCTGAAAGTCTAAGCCCCTGCCTTGTCCTGGGCCAGGTATGGCATTCCCTGATCCTTGATTTCATTCTCTGTAGGGATGGGAACAATGTAGCTGGGTTTCAGATGGGGGCCTTTAGATCGCATCAGGTGTTTTTTTGGGGGAGGCAGCATTAAAATTTTAAATTATAAAGTAAAGGACATATACTCATGGTGCAGCTTTTGTTAGTGCTGAGTTTTCTGTTCACATTCCATGTGTCTGCCTCTGAAAAATATTTAGGTTTGCTAAACTTGGAACCAGAAGACTCTAAAGGCTCATCTGGTTTGCCATGATAGAGTTCTAATTTATAAAGAGATAGTCAGTGGAATAAAATAAGAAAAGGCATCGAGAAAGAGAAGAGGAGAGAGAAGAAAATGGAGACAGTGGAGGAAAATAGAGACGTGGAAAAAGGTTAGGACAAAAATAGTTCTGTTCCTAAGATACACCCTAAGCTTTCCTTGAGTCAAAATAAAACTTATGTGTCCTCAGCCCGCCAGGCCTGCGCGCCCACTGGGTAAGGTCCCTCGGCCCCTCTGCTTCTCTTCTGCGTTCCTGCGACAAAATAAAACTTACGATCAGAAGTGGTCCTGCGAGGGGCTCCTGTTACCTGCATTACTGGGACTGTTGATAAACTCAGTCACAGCTGTGTCTGGTCATGACCTATCTCTGCTCCATAAGGACCCGACCTCATCCGTGGGTCAGGAAACCCTTCAGATCCAAGTCACTTTGGGGCCTGGCACAGCTGCCTCTGTAGTGCCTCCAAGTGTTTCCACACTCCCAAACTTAGGAAGAACAAGGCTGGTAACTGGAGTGACAAGGGCCAGAAGCTTCTGTAGCCCTGGCCATGGTGCTGAATTATTAATGTTCATTTCAGTTATCCTTCAGTTCAGCAGAAATATGACAAAGCAATCTTGGATAATGAAATCACCCACATTTTCTGCTGCTCACAGCAGGTTTTCAGAGGGCAAATTCTGACCCCACCTTCACAGAGCTGATTGAGTTACATGTTTATGGGTAGGGGTATAACGCCTGTGTTATTGATCGCTGTGTAGTACATAGATTAGAGTGACCTAAGGACCCTTCTTCCAGCAGGTCAGCGACTTCACATGGCCAGCCAGTGAAAGAGTGGCCTGTGGCAAATAAACAGCTGTCATTTCTCATAGGGTCTCTGGAGGGTGTCGGGAGGACACGCAGGCTCAGTCCAGCCTGACAAATCTTCATTTTTCTTCCCGCTTCTCTCTCTCAATCTCCCTGTCACTGAGCCTTCACACGCTGAATGACATCTAAGCACTTTGATAAGGAGGAAGGACTTGCTTCTTTTCAGCCCTTCTCTCTCTCCTCTCTGTCATTTCTCTGTTGACCACTTAATGTTAAAAAAAGCCCTCCAATTCTAAAGCAACTAGAAAACTGTAATTATCATCAATCACTCAGAAACTCCAGGACCTCAAATCAGGTATAGCAGACTTGCCAATGGGCCCATCCTGGCACTTAGCTCTGTTTTATTTCTTTATGGAGCACAATACCTCCAGGTGATTAAAATACCCACATGAGTTGATTACATTACAAAGTTGGAAACACTACATGTAAATTCAGAAGGACGGCTTATGCTGGACCACCAGAGAATGTGGCTTCTAAGCACACATACTAGCAACTGTCTAGTGACACAGCTTATGTGTCGGTGCATTTTATGTTTCTTTTTCAATTCTTCGAACATTGGCATTATATGCAATCTTACAAGTGGCAAAAACAGTTTATCATAGCTACCAAAAGACAGGCAGAAGAACTTGGTGGGTTTTACTGTACATTGCACTCATATGACATTGTTTCCTATGCCTTCTAAGTACTGTTTCTTTTGAGATATTAATAGCTAGTAGATCATGAACCTTCCATTACCCCTTTCTTTTATATTTTAGGGAAGGATCTAGGGGGCAGGGTATTCAGGGTCTCATGACTAAATTGGACTTGTAGTGATCCACCTGTTTACAGCCTCCCAAGAACTGGGATTATAGGTGCACGCCACCATGCCCAGCCTCAGTTGCCATCTCAGTGCACCCTGGGGGGGGGTGGTGGAACCAGCATGACAGCATGACAGGCTAGGGAACAAACTCCCAGCCCCTATGCTGAGCTATTTGGCTGGTCACAAAAGTTGAGAAGGATATATATATATATATATATAAATATATATATATATATATTTTTTTTTTTTTTTTTTTTTTTTCCTGGCTCAGGCTGCCTTAACCACAGGTTGAGTAAGGTATGTGGAAATGGGGATTGAACCCCAGTCCCCTGGGCATGATGGAGTTTGCCTGAGCAGGCACTTAAACAACTCAGCTAAGCTGCAGACACCCCTCACCTCCATTACCCTAATCTTAAATCTTTCTAGGAGGTATTAACACTGCTACCTAAATGAATAAAGGGTATTTTCCAGGTTGCAGTACAGGGAGTAGATCGGTGCCACCCTGGGTGAAGAACCAGGCAGAGAGGGCTGTGGCATGTGGAGGGATGGGTGCACTCAGGCAAGCCTTGTTTCTAGTAGCAACACTGGTACAACTTGGGATTCTTAGCTATTGGGTAAAATTATTGGCTAACACTTAGTCATTGTGTGTTGTGACAGTTACGCTGAGATTTGGGATATTCTCTTCCATTCTCCTTTGCTTCCCCTAACAAACCCTGATAACTTGGTGACAGGATTCTCTCCTGCTCAGACTGTACTGTATCCTTGGGGCTGTGGACGCTTCTGTGAAACTGGTGGAGTCCTTCATGGCTTTGGCTGGGGCCAAAGCCAACCGGCTGCTTGGCACTGAGTCCAGGCTTGCAGGCTGAGGTGCCTGCCCCCTCTCCTGGTGCGTAAAATGACAATGACTTTATAAACATTGCCCTTTTGAAAACTAAGGCCCTAACAGGATGTGGTGGTGTTGGCTTATAGTTCTAGGTGACTGAGTAGCAGGGGCAGGGCAATCACTTAGCCAGATGAGAGCTACAGTGAGATCTTGTCTCTTAAGCACACAAGTGGATGAAAACGCAGGACTGGTTCACTGGCTCCCTGACATTTGGAGCTGTAAAATGGCTTTGGGAAAGCAATCAAACACACAGAGAGAAGACCAGAAAAAAGACAACATTTACAGAAATATTAGAAGATAAATCACTGCTCTCTTGGAAGAATCTCCTGGGAGGTCACGTTGTCCCTGCATTTGTTTTGGAGCCGACTGGCTGTGGCCCACCTTGGCAGCACGGAGACTGACCCTCTCAGCAGGAGGCCTGCTCCACAGCTCTCTCCCAGTGCCCTGCAAGCCTGGCGTAGATGTCACAGCATCTGACAGCAGCCCAGCCCTGTACTCCGCTTTGGGCTGTTAGCCTCCAGCTGCCCCTCAGGGGCTCCTCATTTCCCCTCTCCTCCCCTGAGAACATTGAATGACTCTGTATCGGTTGCCTGTGATCAGCTTCTCAGAGCACCTCTGGCTTTTATTTTCTCCCCATGAACGTTATGTATTTGTCCCATTCATCCTGAAATAGCCAAGCCCAACCATCCCATACTGCCCAGATCCTCTGTCACTCATAACCAGGGCCCAGCAGGAGCTGAGCTCTTCTTCCTGTCCCTTTCTCTTTTTTAATAAGCATACCTCAGCTTCTATCAATGCCTTTTCTCCAGATTCATAAGTTGGCAGCTTCGGCAGCAGCCCCAGATCCTGCCAGATAAATCTCCCCAGAGCTGTCAGCATGGATAGAGGGAGCAGCTCAGTCAGACCCTTGGAGAGGTGACTGTGGAGCTGGCAGATGTATCATTTGTGCTGTCTCCTAGGACATCACCTCCTTGACCTTCAGGATGATAAAGTAGAGGTATATATATATATATATATATATATCTCCTATCTGCTGTGAGGGACTTGCTGGCACAGGCACTGCCTCCAAAGATTCCCTCCTCACCTTGTCCTTGGTGACAAATGAAGAGCTTGGTCTTCTTTGTCCTCGGTGATAAATGGAGAGCCTGGTCTTGGAATGTGGGAGGTGAGGGGCACGTAGGTTCCCTGAGGAAGGAGCGACTCTGCTGCTGGCCTTACCAAGGACTCACTGCCACTGAGGGAAGCGCACTGATCTCTGGTCTGCCCTCCAGGGTCGCTCTGGGTTAATTTTAGCTGCTTCCATGGCCCCAGCTGGGCCACACATTTTTCCTCTTTAGCCATGTCCAAGGCTCTTGTCTCGCACAGCCTCAGCACCTTCCCAAGCGAAATTGAGACATGTGCTTATGACAGTGTGTCTCCATGAAGACAGATTGCTCTCCCTCCAAGGTCAAAGCTCCTGCTGGCCAGGCTCTTTGGCAAACAATTTGTCAAATAGGGCAGCAGGCAGCAGATAGTCAGCTCTCAGGCCCCTGGCCGACCGCCTCATCCAAACCTTCCCCAGGATCACTGTGCCCTGTAAACTTTTCTCCTTCTGCTGTCTCTCTGGGCCTCTCCTGCCATTTCTTCTCCCTCCCAACACAGAAGGATAAATTGGCACAATCTCAGAAATGATGACGGGGACCCAGAAGGCAAAACAAATCTTCTGCTGGAATTGGGAAATTTCTCAGTCATTTTACAAGGCAAGAGTCATGGTCACTATGAGGTTTAAAAAAAAAAAATGGAGAGTGAAGATGTTGCCTGCTACCCTGCTTGTGCACAGGAGTTGGAAGACCAGCTTGCTTGCCACGGCCCTGCCACACCGGCTGGGCAAGGCAGGCATTCTTTCTGGACACCTGCATTGCTCATATGGTGAACGCCTAGTGTTGGCCTTGCACACAGCCCTGCCCTTGGGGGGCTTACTATCTCCCAGAAAGAGTCAGCCTGAAAAACAGTGAGAGAAGTAAGAGGGAAACAGAGAACTTGGGAAAGTGTTAGGAGCGGTATTCTTATGGGCAGGCTCATAATCCCATGGCCCTAGGGGTTTTGCATGCAGCTGGGCAGGATCTTCTGGAGTTTTCTGTCCTTCCATGTGAATGGGGTTGCCGACATATTTTGGGAGGGGTAGTGTTTCTGTCCCCTCTGCTTGGATAGGTGGAGAAAATGGAAAAAGTGATGAAATTCTATTTCCCAAGTCTTCCTATTGACTTGTTCGTTGTATATCTCACACTTTGCTCTGAGGGAAGCCAGTTGCAGCCCTGTGAGAGGCCTGTGGGGTGAGCAACTGAGGTGTGCAGCCAACAGCCACTGAGGACCCGAGTGGAGCCTTCAACACCACACACGAGCTGGAATGGATCCCCTCCCACCTGAACATCGGGGTGACCACAGCTTCAGCCAGGATTTGGTTTCCGCCTGTGTGAGCCAGGGGACCCAGGGGAGACAGAGGACTGAGCAAAGCAGAAGCCAGATCCTGGCCCGCATGGGCACTTAACATAATGCATATTTATTTGCAAGCTGCTCAGTGTCTTCCAGTGGAGTTTTCTGATAGAGATTTGCAGAGGAAACCCTATCCCCCCCCCCGCCCCGACCCCAGGCATAGCGTTTAAGAGGAGAGTGGCAGAGAAGCAGGGCAGGGTGCACATAGAATTCCAGGAGAAGAAACAGCGCGCTGTGGCGACGCACAGGAGCGAGCTTGGGCTATCTGAAGAGTTTTGGCAGGTGAACACTACCTGGATGCTCCCTTGGCCCATTTATTTATTTATTTATTTATTTATTTATTTATTTATTTATTTATTTATTTATTTTCTTTTTGAGAAAGGATCTCGATGCACAGTTCAGGCTGGCCTTGAGCTCACTTTGGTAGCCCAGGATGGTCTCAAACTCTCGCCAATCCTTCTGCCTCAGCCTCCCAAGTTCTGAGATTACAGGCGTGCGCCACCACACCCAGCTGGCCCTTTTATTTTCATTTTTTTTATTTCTCTGCTCAACTTTGAAAAGTGGCCAATGTTATCCCTCCCCATTCTAGGTTTCAGCCACTGGCCGGAGGTCACACAGCCGGAGAGGGCAGGGGCTGGGTGCTTCCGAATGCGGAGTGTATGTGATCATTCTGCCTTGTAATAGCACGCACCTACTCAGCCACTAGGCAGAGTGCTCTGCTGCTGCTGCTACTGCTGCTTCTGGCTGTGTCCCCGGTACAAATAGCTCCCGTTCTGAAGTATGAGGTGTGATCACAACGTACAGTGGATGCTGTGATTGTAGCAAAAGATGCATGGCCATTAATCTTCCCTAAAATATTCCCTTTGCTTTGAACATGTTTAGACCATGGTTCTTGCCACTTTTTGAAGCAAGAAATTGTGGAAGTCCTCCTCCTGGCTTTCTGCAGTGTGAGCAAAAGGCAGTGACTGCCGCGTGCTGCTGTTCAACAGGAAGACAGACTTGTGCAAACATGACCATGTCCTCATCCATTTTTTTTTTTTAAACAGACCTAACAGTGTGACTTCTGGCTCTTCCCACAAGCCAAAGTGACCAATATTTTCCCAGGACATCTGCTCTTCATAAAAATGCCACAGGGCAGGTAGGGGTGAGGGGAAAATATTATTATTGTACCTGTTTAGAGATACAAAGGGTTGTGGTTGTGGCTCAGTGGTTGGAATACACAGTGCTCTGGGTTCCACCGAGAGCGAGAGAGAGAGACAGAGAGACAGAGAGACAGAGAGACAGAGAGACAGAGAGACAGAGAGACAGAGAGAGACAGAAAGAAGAGATAGGAGAGAGAAAGTCATATTTTATTTTTAATTTATGTATTTGGTGCAGAGTCTCATTACCCAGCCCTGACTCACAGTGATCCTCCTGTTTCAGCTTCGCCAGCTCTGAGAGTACAGGCATTATCCTCTTTCTTCTACCCCATGTGGTTCTAGGGTCCTGATATATGTGGAATGCTACTAATAAAGTGGAGAACCCTTTCTAAAGTCAAGAACACTCCCACATAACCCAGTCCCTGAATCACAATAGATTCTTATGGATCACTATTCCTTAAATTATGGATATGTATACAGCAATCTTTACAAAGTAGCTGAATATGGGGAAATTATTTATGATAGAGGAAAGTCTTTATAGTTTTTACCATTGGCTAAATTTAAATAACTGCTCTTTCTGGTTCATTACGCTTAAGAACTTGAGGAACAACTTCAGGAAAATTGCAGGGCCATTTATATCTCTCAAAGTGAGCAGTTTACCTTTTATTACTTAGTTAATTCTTATTACCCCTTGATCTTTGTTTAAATATGATTTCCTCTCGAAAAGCCTTGTCTGATTTTTTGGCCCAGATGAGAGTTCTCACACGAAACTCTCTTGCAGCACATTAGAAATCTCCTTCTTGACTCCAACCACCAAACATACCACCATGGTGTCCATTTATTCAGTGTCTGGTCCTATACCGAGCCTGAAGCTCATGCAGTGGAGCACATCTGTTTGCAGATTACTGGAGAATCTCTGATTTCCATTAGGTAGGCACAGAAGGAACTTTCCTCTGACTTCTGAAGCTTTCATGACTGAGTCATGAATTTGCTTGTCCTGCTTGTGTAGGTGCCATATTAATCTTCATCATATCTTTTCAATTGTAGTAAATGTACTGTTGAAGGAAGCCCCATAAATGTGTTTATGCTAACTCATTTCAAATCATGACTCAAGACAGTTGAGCAGAGATTTATTCACATGGAAGTGATAAGGTGACCAACTTGTCCTGCCTGGCCAGAGACTGTCCAGTGTTAAAACTGAAAATTTAACATTCCAAGAACCATCCTTCAGGCTCAGGCAAACAGCACAATCAGCCATCTAGAGAGGGAAAGTAATCAGTGACCAAAAACCATGATTTATAAATGTGGGGAGTGGGAGGATGGGGGGGGGGAGAAACTCTGAGAATAGTAGTTAGTTGTTTTTTGAGTTTGGTGAGTCTGTTTGTGTGCCTTCATGTGTGTGTGTGGGGGAGCAGAGGGTGGAGGTAGTAAACTGGTTAGTTACCAACTTGTAAAGAGGCCAGGCTGTGCATCCTGTCCTTGAGTAGAGCAGAGAGGTATGTTACAGAAACAGTTTTCACTGTCTATGGCTCTTGCAGAAAGCCTTGGGTCTGGCAGCATGGACCATGTGGTGGCTGCTGTGTTGTTCCTAAATCTAACAACACGGTCTCATTCTCCTGCAGTTCCAAGAGGTCTGGGTGTTCAGAAGAAAGTTTTGTACAGAGAGGAAGGTGGGAGTTAAGAAGCTGGATTCATCATTCTTGGCTTGGATCACTCAAATCCATCTCTTTCTTTCTTTCTTTCTTTCTTTCTTTCTTTCTTTCTTTCTTTCTTTCTCTTTCATTTTAATTGGCAAATTATAGTTGTATATATTCATGGAGTACAAAGGGGTGTTCTAATTTTTTTATTACATGGAGATGATTAAATCAAGCTAATTAACATATTCATCTTCTCAAATTTTTAGCATTTTTTTGATCAATCATTTGAAATATACTGTTAGTAAAATCTAAATGCACAGTAGTTAATTATTAGCTATATTCACCACACTGTGCAAATGATCTGAAAAAGAAACAAAGGAAAGGGAAAACAAAATAAGCCTCAAACTTCTGCTTCCACCTAGATGAGATTTTATAACTTTTCACTGCAAGCACACCCTTCCCTAGTCTCTAGGAACAACCTTTTACTCTCTGCTTCAATGAGTTCAATTTTTATAGATTCTACACATGATTAAAACGAGATAGCATTTGCCTTTGTGGGCTTGGCTTATTTCACTTTGCATAAAGGTCTCTAATTCCATGTATATTGTCAAAGGACAGAGTTTCTCTCTATTTAAAGGCTGAATAGTATTCCATTGTGAATGTACACTCCATTTTCTCTATCATTCATCCTTTGACAGACACTTAGGTTGACTCCATAACTTGGTACGCAGTGATAGCACTGCAGCCAACAGGGGCACGCAGGCAGCTCTTCACCATGTGGCTCTTTGTTTTTGTATATTCCTCTTTTACTCATTAATTCCTTTGTTCTGTGTATTCATTTGTATCTCACATTCACTTATTTTTTTACTTCTCGCTCTATTTCCCCCACTGCTGCATGTTTTATTTTTTTTCTGTGTTCAGAGTTGTGCTGGGTCTTTGGGGGCAACAAGACACCATAGCCAGGCATAAGGAGGCCTCTTGGAGGAGCCTGGAATTGGGTCATGGAGTCAGAGCTAGTCATAGACTTATCTCCTTTATACTTCTCAGCATCTTTAATGAAGCAGGCAATGGAGTCCACCTGTCCAGTCTCACTTCTGCTTGAGGAATGGAAAATGTTTCTTTTGTTCCTCAATAGTATCGAAACCTGAGCAGGAGACCTAAATAGCTCTGAGAATTTAATCACTCAATAAGCAGCTTTGCCTAGAGCAGAAATAAGAACTGACACAGGGTCCTCTGCATGGGTAAATATAATTAGCCTGGGTATCATGTGCCAAATCCTCCCTATGCCCCCTTGCTCAGGCAGCTAAGGGAACTTAGGTTTTGGTGACTCTCAAGACCAAAAACTCTTTCCAGGGCTATAGTAATTTGATTTATCTCAGGAACAAGCTGCTGTTACAAGGCTGGGTTTACAATTTCAATATGCACAGATTAATTTACATGCAGAGCTAATTAGGCAACTGTAACACCCACTAATTGATTATTACATGAAAAAGAACACATTAATTTAGAGAAATCCACTCTATAAGGTTGTACAATATTTGCAAACTTAATTGCTGAGTGGAAATTCCTCTTCTAGTGGTTAATAAATTTAACCAATTAACCTTTGCTGGAATGGTCTTTCACTCCTAGAGTCCGACAGTACTCATGGGGGATGCCTAGTCTCTGCCTTTGTAAATACAGAGTCAGAAAGGACAACAGCCATGCCTGCTTTTTCCACTTAGTGCAGGTCTGGCTGTAGTATGAGCTCAAAACAAATACTTGTACATAATCTAAAATCGACTGTTATTATTTCCTGATTATTTTTATTAAAAATTTTTGCTAAATGACACTTTTAATAGAATAGTGTTATTGTCCTCATTTTTAAAAGCTTAATGGTATTCACAGAAGCACAGTAACAATCTAAAATCACAAAGCTAGCAAGGGGTGGAGTGGGGTTGTGACCCCATGCTTAATGCTTTGTCTCTATACCTCATCCATTCATTTATCGATTTCCCTGTGGGCTCTGTTCTGTGTCCCAGGAAACAAGCTGGTTAGCTGTATTTGTAGAACAAGTATTTGTTATGACATCGGTCTAGATGCCCTCCATTTCAAAAGGTCACCTCCATGGGTATACCGCAGTGCTGGACTCGCACCTTAGAGTCTTCCTATGAGCTGGGGGCTGGGGTGTACAGCAGGATCGTTGCCTGTCCTGTGCTTTATGCAAACATCATCTACACCTCACAGGATTTGTTACTTTAGCACATGTTCATTTTTAAAAGGTGTCACAGAGTACAGACACCCAAGGGTATGGACATGGAACAGATACGCTTTGACAAGTAAGACAGATAGCATAATAGTATGGGTTGCTAGCCCAGGAAGAAAAAGTCTCAATGGATGGAGTGAGGATCCTGAGTTGCTAGGGGCAACACTAAGACACTGGAACATGCACAATTTAAAGCAAAAAAGGCAGAAACAATGGATAAAAGGATATGGGATGAGTGTGTTGCTGTGCACCAAATGTAGGACATACAGAAGATTGTGCGTCTTTAAGTTCTCATTTCCATTTAACCGTGTTATACCTTTCAAGTTTTATTTCTTATTTTGAGTTCTTACACTAGGGAGACAATACAATATTTACACATGTGAATCCGGGTAATTTCACTTATGAGTATATCTCCAAGTTGCATTCACTTATATGTGAAACCTCCGTCTATTAGTTCAATGAGGAGAAAGGTCTGTACTAATATTGTTTAGCCAAGATATCATGTCTGCATCTTGTCCTCTGAATAACTCCTTTGAAGACAATAATATGCAATGTATTAACTATTGTAACTGTCCTAATAACATGTTTTGAAATAGTTTCATTGCTATTTTTTCTTACTAAAATGAATAATAATAAAATGATTGTGCAGAAGCTCCAGTGGCGCAGTTAGCACGCGGTACTTATAAAATGATTGTGTATAATGCCCAAGACTTCTGTCTTTGTATCTTCAGTTTCCTTATCTAACCCCATTGTCTCAGTTACTCTTCTCTTGCTGCTGGGACAAATACCCAACACTCAAAATGAAGAAAGGAAAGGCTTATTTAGCTCACAGTTACTGGAGGTTTCAGTCTATACTTAGCTGGCCAAATAGCACATGGCAGAGGGCAGCAGTTCATGGCAGCAGAGCAGCAGCAATAGCAACAGAAGAGAGTAACTAAAACAAAATTTGGTACTGTAGGGGTGGGGTCATTGCCATGGCTAAAACTGACAATGTGGATTACAAGTTTTTGGGAATGGCTGATGGGAAGATATAAGAAAGGTTTGGAGAGGTCAGTTACTTTCAAAGAGCTGGAACAGCTTCAGCTGTTATGTTTGGGAAATTCTGGTCAGAACTCAGAAGACATGACAGATAATAGAAAGTCTGCCTATAAAGACCAGGCTGGGGAGCTTTCTGCTGGGAAGAAGGACTGCATTGGCTATTGGACTCTGGATGATTTGTGCTATGGCTTGGCTGAAAGTCTGCCTGAATTTGGCTTGTGCCTAGAGACTTTGGCTAAGACTGAGATTAAGCATGGCAGAATGATTAATCTTTCAAAAAATATTTCAAAGCAGCCATATATTGGGGTTGTGGCATGGTTGTTATTGGGGGCTTTTAGCCAGATTTATGTTGAGAATCAAGAGCAAAGAGTACAGTAGGATGATGTAAAACGTTGTGAGTTTGGCCATAAAGGAAGTACTAGGAAAACTGTGGAATGCAAAGATAGAGCTGAGAGGATCTCTAAGGCCAAGAAGGAACCAGAGATTCAAAAGAATGGCCTGAGGATATCACAGGAGGTGGCAGGTCTCCACCTTTTGCAGCCTCAGAACTGCAAAGGTTGGGGACTTTGCCTTGAGGGAAAAGCTGCTGAGCCTCATGTTCCAGAATGGTGGCAGCGGCCACACCAGGATGACCCATTCTGCGGATGATGACCAACCTCCTTCTTCGGCCACCCCTGTCATTGCACAGTGGGCTCATGGCGGCCGAGATGGAGGTTATGCATGGGCTCAGCAACGTGGACTCTCACTCACTAAAGCTGATCGGGCTGTAGCCACTGCTGAATGCCCAACATGCCAGCAACAGAGGCCAACTCTGAGTCCCCAGTATGGCACCATTCCCCGGGGTGGTCAGTCTGTGACCTGGTGGCATGTTAACACATATTCTGTCAACCTGGCATAGACACATATTCTGGATATGGATTTGCCTTTGTTGCACATAACACTTCTGGCAAAACTACCACCCATAGACTTACAGAATGCCGTATCCTCTAGCATGGAATTCCACACAGCATTGCCTCTGATCAAGGAACACATTTGACAGCCAAAGAGGTGCAACAGTGGGCTCAGAATTCACTGGTCTTATGTTCCTTATCATACAGAAGCAGCTGGATTGATAGAAAGGTGGAATGGTCTTTTTTTTTTTGGCGGGACCAGGGTTCTAACTCACGACCTTGTACTTGCCAGGCAGGCACTTGTGCCACGGAGCTATCTCCCCAGCCCCGGAATGGTCTTTTGAAGGCACAGTTACAGCACCAACCAGGTGGCAGTAGTTTGCAGGGCTGGGGTAAGGTACTTCAAAAGGCTGTGTATTCTTTAAATTAGCGTCCTCTGTATGGCACCGTGTCTCCCATAGCCAGGATTCACGGGTCCAGTGATCAAGGGGTGGGAGTAGGAATGGTACCACTCACCATTACCTAGAGTGATCCACTAGCAAAATTTTTGCTTCCTGTCCCCACAATCTTATGTCCTGCTGAACAGAAGTCCTAGTTCCAGTGGTGAGAAGGCTTGCACCAGGAAGTACAATGATACCATTGAACTGGAAATTAAGATTACCTCCCGATCATCTTGGTCTCCTCATGTCTCTGAGGAAACAATCTAAAAAGGGAGTCACAGTGTTGTCACAGGTGATTGACCCAGATTATCAAGGCGAAATTGGGTTACTACACTACTCCTGGTTCCAAATTCTGTCTCAGTTACTATTCTCTTGTTTCTGTTTCACTGCCATGAACTGCTGCTCTCTTCCATGTGCCAGTCTGCCTTGGGGCCAGCTGAGTATGCACTGAAACCTCTAGTAACTGTGAGCTAAATAAACCTTTTCTTCCTTCATTTTAGGTGTTGAGTATTTGTCCCAGCAATGTGAGAAGAGTAACTAAGACACCCTTCATTCTAGGCATGTGAGGCTTGCATGAGCTAGCACACAAAAAGCTCTTAGGTGCTCAGGGTCTGGCTAACACCCAGTGGCTGACTCTATTCCTGTCTGGGTACCCTATGCCCCAATACTATATTGAGAGGTTAAAGGCTGAAATTCCAGTTTCAAGTCAACTGTAAGGGCATTTGGGTCTTTGGCCAATACCCTTTTTCTCAGACCTCAGTTTTCTACTCTATAAGATAATGTGCAGTCTATCCATTTATTGATTTGTTTAGTGATGATATCCTGAGAGCTGACAGTGTGCTGGGTGCAATGGTAGGCACTCAGGCTACAGCTTGAGAAACAAGGTCCCTATTCCCAGGGAACTGATGCTATAGCAGAGGAAGCTGACAAAACAGTAAATGAGATGATTTCACAAGGCCATAAGTTCTGTAAAGAAAAGCAAGAGAATCTGTATTCATCAACTCTCTTGTATTTTTCCTCTACAGAATGTAAAAAATGTAGCTTAAGGAACAATGGGCAAAGGGTGAGTATTGGCAAGATTAGTTTATGGAAGAGCTGATCGCCTAAACCTCAGTAAATCATAAAACCAGACTCTTAGAGCCCTGAAGTCAACTTCCATGGATCCTGTGTTCTAGAAGGCTCCTAACTGTCTCACCATTTTTGCTTCTATGATCTTCTCTGGACTTTGGCTTTAGACTTCTTTGTCCTTATGGATTATTATTATTATTTTTTTTTTTTTTTTGAGACAGGGTCTCGCTATGCAGTTGAGGCTGGTCCTGAGCTCACTTTTGTAGCCCAGGCTGGTCTCGAACTCGCACCAATCCTCCTGCCTCAGCCTCCCGAGTGCTGGGATTCCAAGCGTGCGCCACCACGCCTGGCTTAGATTCTGTTTCCTATTCCAAGTAGTAAAAAATGTTATTAAAGGTCACATGTTTTGGCCTCCCAGAAATACCTGTTGGTTCCTTCTCAGTTCATATAATTGATCCTCTTGGCTGGGATTCTGATTGGTCAGTCCAAGTTTTCACTGGTTCATCTTTAGTCAGGCATGCTGTATTTCAGTCAACAGTAGGTTGAGCAATGTGCATCCCATTGTGCAGACAAGGCTGCTGTAACCAGGGGAGCAGAAGGCAGAAGGACCAGTTCCCAGAGAGTAAAGGTTGGAGCAGTCAACACAAAAGAAGTTCACCATGGAGATGGATCAGCCTCCTGATTTCCAGTTGGCTTTGCGAGTTGAAGTAACTATATACGAAAGGTAGTGATGAGGTATATTGGACATGGTTCTGTATATAGAATCTGAAGACTTGAGTGTTGGTGTCAGCTCCACCACTGGCCTGACATGTGGGCTTGGATAAATAAGTTAACCCCAGTGAACCTCAGATTCTCTAATGGGAAAGCAGGGTAATAAACACCAGATTTTTTGTGAGGTTCAGATAAAAGCAAGAGTAAGAGAGAGCTTAGAAAATTCACCAACAAATACAAGTATTTGGAACTCTTAGAGAAGAAGATATGTTATAGAAATGAGAGTAAGGGAATTTCTGGAGTATTCTACAGAATCCTTTCTCCTGGTGGCAGCCAGTTCTGCTCACTTACACTGTCTTGGGCCACAGCGTACCCTGGGACTCTGTTTCTGGAGGGAACCAAAGAGCAGCTTTTGCAGATTTTCCTGTCTTCTGTAATCAGAGCCTTGGCACCACCCATCCAGCTTAAATGCAAGCCTCAACTACCATGTCTAAGTGGCAGCTTTTAGTGGGCATTTCCATTTCTCAATATTTTTGTTTTATTTTATTTTGGGCTTCAAAACTATCTTACTCAGGGTTTAAAAACCAGATAGATTGATAGCAAAAACTAACCTAAACTCAGCAGGAATTCAGACTCTCCCGAAAGAGGATGTGGATATGTAGTGGGGTTTTCTGCCTCGTTCCCTGCTGCTCCACATCTGAGTCTCTTGTCTGTTTCACTACTGGGACATCTTCTTTTGTGTTTTTAGCCTGTGTAGGTCACTCCCCAAATGCTAGCTGTTGGAAGGCTTATAATTTTGCAAGTACAGGCTCATAGATGGAAACATCTCCCCTCACACAGAGGATGTAAGTTTCCTTAGTATGTGGAGCCAAGCTGTTTGGCGCAATCATCTGAATGATGTTCACAGCCTGCAGGGAGATGAGGGCTTCCCAGCACCCCACCAACTTGCCCCAGCTCCTCAGGGGAGTTACAACGTCCTCTTTGTGTGGGGTCCTGATAAGCTAGAAACCTGAAAGTGGTCTTCAGTTCCCTTCCTCAACCCCAAGCTCCATGAAGTCTTCTCTTGAGTATTTGTTCCTTTCTCTCCATCTCCACCGCTGCCTCTCTGTGCAGCCCACCAGGGTCTCTGATCTACACTGCTATGCCACTCTCCTAACTCATTTCCTTGCCGTTAATTACTTTTCTCTCAAATTTGATCATGCTACTTTCCCATTTAAATATCTCTGTGCAAGCCACTGCCTACATATTAGAATAGCTGACACAAAAACTACATCCATGTGCTGAGTATGCAGAGCAACTGGAACTCCCCTACATAATTGATAAGTGTGAAAAATGATTCAGCAACTCTGGACAGAAGTTTGGCAGACTCTTGAAGCTCAAGAACACTGAACACATGACCCAGCAACCCAACTCCTGGCTATTTTTCTTAGAGAAATGAAAATTTCATTTTATAATAGACTTGTAGACAAGTGCTTATAACAGCCTCTTTGTAATTGCTCAAAGAAACAAAAACCACAATGGCTTGGAGTAAGTATCTACAGTGCAAACTGCACAGCCGTAAAAAGGCTTTCCTGTTGGTAGAGGCATATGCTTGGATACATTTTAAAAGTTTTATGTTGAGTTAAAGATGTCAATTTCATAAAGCTGCATGGCATTGGCTACCATTTTTAGGACATTTATAGAAAAACAAAATATAGTCGTGAAGAGCAGATTAGTGATTTCCAGAGATTAGGTCTGAGGGTTGAATATGATTACAACGGAGTTTTTTGAGGTTGTAAATCTGTTCTGTATCCTAGTTGTGGTTTTTATATGAACTTTTATATATGTTAAAACTATCAGAACTGTATAATAGTAGAAAAAAGTAAATTTTACCAAATAACAATTCAAAAATAAAATAAAACATATCATTTGGACTAAAGTTTAAAAAAATTTGGAGTGCTACTTGAGCTTCTTAGGCCCAGTCTCTGTCTTTGGCCCCTCTCCTCCTTGATCTTTGTCTACTCGAATGACAAAATGCTTATGGCACTCTGAACACACTACCTAGTCTTGCCTTGGTGTTGAGCCTTCTGCCTTACTGACGTAGTGTGCTCCTGCACATCCTTCAAAGCTTTGTTCAGAATTAGACTCCTCTGTGCAGCTATCTTTCTGGATTTTCCCCACTGGCTGACTTAAGCACATTTTCTGTGTTTTATCTGAATCTTGTCAGTTCTCTTACTACTACTATGTCTACGCCTCATTATAATAATCTGTTGCTAGTCTCCCTGTGCAGGGTGTGGGTTTTCATGTTTTGTCCCAACCCCTTCTCTGACCTTGTGGGGCCAGTGTGTCCCATTCTCCAGCAGAGTTCAGAAGCACACGGTTGGGGCTCACGTGAGGGAATGACCTTTAAACACATGCAGTAGGAGCAGGTAGATAAATGCTCTGCGGGTAGGCAGCTGTGAATGGTGAACCTCTCTATGAGAGGTCTCATAGAGAACTGGCTGTCATAGCAGCTGTGATAATGTGACTATCTCTCACTTCCTCTTTTCTGAGCCACCCTTATGCTTTCTGGGATCTCCTCTCAAATACACTACCTATACCTAAATCCTCATCTTAGGCTCCAGTTTTAAGGGAAGTAATAATATAACACATCTTCCTCTCTATGGTGGTTGAGACAGGTGGTAGGTCTGGAATGATCTGCAAAAGGCACTTTCTCAGCCAGATTCTCAGAGTCAGAAGACTATGGCTCTGCCTCTTTCTGTTTCTTAAGAACTTGGAAAAGGTCTGAGATGTTTTGTCTCATTTCTGTTTAGGCAATTCTTGCTAATGTCTCATTAACCAGAGAAAGCCACACGGACAAGTCTAGGTTCAATGTGTAAAGGGTCTATATAAGGTCAATAATACCATAGAGAACCCTGATTCATTGGACCATTAATATTACAATCTACCCCCAGTATGCCCAAGAGGAAGTTGGGTACAATTCCTTCTCTTCCCTCTCCTCCCTCTTCCCTCCCCTCTCCTCTCCTCTCCTCTCCTCTCCTCTCTTTCCCTTCCTTCCCCTCCCCTCCTCTTCCTTCCTTCTTTCCTTCCTTCCTTTCTTCCTTCCTTCCTTCCTTCCTTCCTTCCTTCCTTCCTTCCTTCCTTTCTCTTTCACAGTCAACCCATACTTATTAACTATCATCTAGATGCTAGGTACTAAAGGACAAGGAGATTTTATAGAGAACTAAACATCATAAAATATCCTAAACCTCACGACATAATTGAGGCTAGCCAGTAAATACACAATGAACAAAATGTCAGATGAAGGGTAATGGAAGAAACTATATTAAGAATGAGGAGGGAGCTCAGGGTTCTTGGCTATGGCATTGCAGAAGAGAAGCCAGCAGAGCACATTAGCAAGAGAGAAGGCCCTGGATGTCTTGATACTGTTGGGCCATGCAAATGAATGTCTGACCTAGAGAGAGTTGAAAGTGCTTCTACCAACAGGCCAAGGGGAGATGCTCCAGGTGTTTTGAAGGAGATCGTGTATCACCCATGGCCAGGGCAAAGCTGAACCTGGCTCTATGAACACCTAGACGGAATCTACACTTTCTAAGAGATTAACCTGAACTGGGCTCTTCCCAACACACATAAATCAGCAGGGAGGGAGAGGGAGAAAATGCCTATCCTCACTCTTTCCAACTAGAAGATCCAGGATTCTGAAAAGGATTGAAAAAGAGATGTCTCAGAACTAGACCTTGTTCTCCTGTGTACAGCTTGGCAGTGGCTGCAACAGCGAGCTAGGAGAACTTTGGATAAAGCTTGAGATAAAAGGAAAAAATCATTTACTGAAGTAAACCTACCTTGCTGAAACACTAGTATTT
Source organism: Myocastor coypus (assembly GCA_004027025.1). NCBI lineage: Eukaryota > Metazoa > Chordata > Mammalia > Rodentia > Myocastoridae > Myocastor > Myocastor coypus. Next base: position 65,312 of record PVJA010001925.1, read on the forward strand.
GAGAAACTGGAAGTGGGTGAAAAATCATTTAATCAAACCAAAGAATCCTCTGGTTTTAGAACGGGAAGGACTCCACTCCCATGTCACTGTTACCACTGAGTGGCACCCTGTCACTCCTCTGCGAAGCTTGTCCATTTCTGTGTGTACGAGATCTCATCTCCTCTTGCTTCTTCATGGTCACTTCTTCAGTGATTTTCCGTCTATCATCTATTACGTCAAAATTTTTCTCTCTACTTTATTTTTCCCTAAAGCACACAATCAATGCTGTGATTTCTCCCTACTTAAAATATTTTGCCCCCACTTACCTTATGAGCTACAGCCTCATTTCTCTGCTCACCTCTGTAGCAGAAGCCCTGGGGGCTGTCTGTATTTGAGGTCCCAGTTTCTTTCCTCTCATTTTCTTTTAAACCAGACCCAGTCTGGCTTTGGACCCCTCCACTCATCAATGTCGTCACTGACAGAATTTTTAAGTGACTTCCCTGTTGCCGAGTCCATTGGCCCCTTCTGAGTTCTTATCTTGGTTGAGCTGCCACAGGGCTGGTCATCATTAACCACCTCTACTGTTCAGGGCATTTTCTTCCCTCCATTCTCCAAACACCTGCATCACACTGTTCATTCCCTCTCAGATCCTTTTTCTGTCTCTTCCTCTCATCTCTTCTGAATGGTCAGGACCCTACTAGGCCTTAGGCTAGAGCCCTCTTCTCTATTCTACCTTCCCTGCTTAATTTCATTGTCTAAGATTGCAATATTGTCTACATGTCAGGAACTCAAAATCTGTATTTCTTTCCTGGACCTGTCTCTTAAACTTTAGATAAGTATACTCAGGTGCAGGCTTAACATGCCCACCAGGATGCAGTATTAGACAGGAAAGACTAGGTTAAGCTTTGTTAACCATGACCTCAATCTCAGAGGCATATACCTAAAAGGTTTTCATTTTTCACTCTTACTATGTTTTCCCCACATTCTGTTACATGTCACCATTATGCCAGCACTCCAGTGGGTGAACCAGCTCCTATCTGGAACACGGCCGGTCACAGTGCAACGAAAATAGTAAACACAGCAAGCTACAGGCTGCTTCTCAAAATATCTGCTCACATTTCCTTGGCCAAATCAAGTCCCATCCTGACATCCATGAATGGGAAAGTGTGGCAAATACATGTGAATGAGCCTCAAAAGACACACTGCTATTATCCTGTACTAAACTGAGCTCCTCATCATGCAAACTTGTTCCTTTCTGTTTTCCCAGTCTCATTTGGTGTCAACTCAACATCTCCATTGGAGAGGCCACAAATCTTAGTCATTCTCGATCCTCTGTTTCATATCTCATGTTCAGCTCTTCAGGTGATCACAGTAGATCTGGAATCTGAGTACTTAGTACCTTCTCCTCTACTATCATCCTTTCCACCCACCAAAATCTTTCTCCCAGTGGTCTAATGACAGGCCTCCTTGACTGTGATCCACCTAAGTCCCTGAGACTCTGTCCTGAACATTGCAGCCACAGTCATACCTTACACTGTAACTCAAACATCATTTACCAGGTTTTGAAACCCTCCTATGACACCCCATTTTCACAAGATAAAGCCCAATTCTCCCATTGCCATGAGGTTCTTCCAATCATGTCCCCACCACTTCTCACCTCTTCCTGTCCTAGTATCGTCATCACCCACACTGACCACTTTGCTGTGGTTTCGCACAGGGCCTTTGCGGTGGCCTTTCCTCTGCCTGAACATACTCTCTCCTGGATGGCCATGCGGTTTCCTCTCCTACTGACTCCTTTTCTTGCTCACCTTCTGAATCAGACCTCCATCATGCATTTCAAGATGAAGTCCCCTCTTCCAGAATTCTCTAATCCCATGTGATTGACTACCTTCTCAATAATTGTACAACTTCCCTGCTTGCTTATTATATTCTTACAATATTATTGTATTACAGGGGCCTGGAGGGATGGCTCAGTGGTCTAAAGCGCCTGCTTGGGAAAGCTTGGACGGCTTCAGGGACCACGGTTCAATCCCCGGCATCACATGCTGTGCCAGCCCTGCCCTTGGGGCGGGCTGAGCAAGCCATAAAAATGAATGAATAAACAAACAAAGGATCTGAAACAAGAAATAAATAAGTAGATAGATAGATAAATAAATAAATAAATAAATAAATAAATAAATAAATAAATAAATATTATTGTATTACATTATGTCCTTCTCTTACTACAGTGGCGGCTCTAACAAGGCTGAAGTGTTTGGGTCCATTTCTCACTCTGTTTTTTTTTTTTTTTTTTTTTTGCTTTTTGAGACAGGGTCTTGCTATGCATTTCAGGCTGGTCTTGAGCTCATTTTTGTAGCCCAGGCTGGTCTCGAACTTGCAGCGATCCTCCTGCCTCAGCCTCCCAAGTGCTGGAATTATAGGCGTGCGCCACTACGCCTGGCTATTTCTCACTCTTTATGTTAAATATTTAACACAAAGCCGGGCACACAGTAAGTAGTCAATATTTTACTTAATTGTTGTATGAATAAATAATACTACCACATCATGCAAATTTTTCTTCCTTTCATGGTGCTGGGGATCAAACACAGAGCCCCACACATGCTAAGTGAGTGCTCTACCCCTGAACTACACTCCTAGCCCCATGATGAGATTTTGACAAGGAAGCCCCAACAGAGCTTGAGTCCCTGAAAGTCACACTGAGGTGAATTCATATTGATCTGGGATTGATTCTCAAGGCATGGAAAGAAGACCATTCTGAGTATATAAGATTTTAAGAGGTACATGGAGGAAGATTTTTTTTTCAATAGCTAATGATAGAATGTGCTCATTCTAATTTATTATGGTAAGTTTTTTTTTTAATTTATATTTGGTTGTTGCAGGGTCCCACTATGCAGCTTGGACTCATGGTAATCCTCTTGCTTTCAGCCTTCCCAGTAGTGGGATTACAGGCATGTGCCACTATGCCCAGACCCTAGCTGGCTCAGCCCAACCTGGGAATGGGGCTGATATGGCATGTGGTGCTAAGGATTGAACCCCAGTCCTTGCACTTGCCTGATCAGGCACTATAGTCCACTGAGCTACCTCACTGACACTTAATATGTGAAGTATTGATCATAGCTCAGATTGCGTGTGTGTGTGTGTGTGTGTGTGTGTGTGTGTGTGTGTGTGTTCTGGTGTAACAGGTAGGTAAGACTTCTGCTTATCATCTGGATTGGTGACCTGAACCTGAGGAAGAGGAGTGGAAAGCAGCTGGCTCTCTATGTTTGGAAAGCTCTTTTGGTACCTTTCTTTCAGCCTAAACCTGCACTTCCTTATGCCCTACTAAAATTTTAATAACATAGTGAACTCTTCAAATGCAAGTAGAAAGATGCACTGTAAACCCATGTAGGATGCTGAAGGTGAAACCTCAGCTCTAAATTATCCACAGATGACCAGAGATCAGAAGGAAGGCCACGGGAGTGTTCCCTGCCTGTACTGCGGACAGTCTGGGCTTAATGTATCGCAGGTGTGTCAGCTACACTAGAAATTTTCAGGCATGAGACAGGTACAAGGCCCAACTATGAGCTCTGACTCAGGACCATCAGGGCTCCTATTTTGCATTGTGTTCCTTGCTCTGCTGGACACAGGATCTCATTCTTATGGCTAATGCAAAGGATCAGCCTAAGCAGAGGCTCCTTTAAAAGCTGCTTGTGAAGCAGCTTAGAGGGGTTCACTATAATAAATAAGTAGATAGATAAATAAATAAATTTATTTATTTATTTAATTTATTTTATTAAATTAAAATAAATAAAATTTATTTTATTAAATTATTTATTAAATTTATTTATTTATTTAATTTATTTAATTATTTATTTCCCTGGTTGCAGGGAAAGCCAAGGTAGGAGAATGACTTGGAACACTTTATCCTAAATGGCAATAATCTCATTACTACAGGACATCACTCATTTCTATCATTTTCAAAGCATTTGTCCTGCTCCAAAAATCTTTGGCTTTTTCTTTTTTTGGGCAGGTCTCACTATGCAGTTTGGACTCATCGTTATCCTCCTGTTTATTGCCTCCTCAGTAATCCCATTGGGATTACGGAATCACTGCCACACCTGGACTCTATCTCTGGCTTAATGTGCCTCGGGGTGGGGCTGGTACAGCATGTGGTGCCAGGGATTGAACTCTGGCCCCCTGTACTTTCCTAAGCAAGCCCTTAGTCCACTAATCTATCTTTTCAGCCCTGGCTTTGTTTCCTTAAAAGTTGTTTTATATTTTATTTTTATTAGTACATGTTTGCAGCACATAATGACTGAACCTTCTGGAAGTGGTACACAGACACAGCACATCTGAACCCCTTCTAATTCTCCTTCCTTTACTGGTCATCCTCCATGCGCGAGGATGGAGCTCCATGAGTGCTAGGATCTTGTCTCTTGGCTATGTCTTCTAGAACAGCCCCTGGCCCAGAGATGCTAGACATGCAAAGAAATAAAGAAGCAAGGCCTTAAAAGGAGTGCTGAGGTTGGTCGGCAGACAAACAGGGCAGGGGATGGGCCATGTATAGACACACTTCACCTTACTGAGAGCAAGGGAAACTCAGAACAACAGAAATGGTGCCTCTATGGGCTTTGGGTTTGGATCCAGCCTCTTATCTCAGTTTGCTCTTCTATTAAAAGGGTTGAAAGTATTTGTTGAGCACCCACCCAGAGCCAAGTTCCACACTGTGTACTGGGGTTAAGATGGGGATAATCTTGTACCCAGAGAACCTCAGGCAGATGCCCATCTCCCAAGTTCACAAGTGAGTGTATCTAATAATAGGTCAAAAGGTGTTTTGTAAGAGGGCTAAAAGAACAATGGAAGTAGCTTCTCTGAGCTTCAGAGAGCAAGACCCAAGAAGGGGCTGGTGCCTGCCTTGGGGTGTCTGAAGCATGTTGAATATGAGGAGCAGCATACTCCGAGGCCAAAGGCTGTAAGCTACATGTGTGAAACATAGCAAAGTGGGGCGGGGATGAGAGAGGAAAGAGAGGCCCAGGCTAGATATGCTTTACAGGGTTGTGAGAATTCCAGAGAATCTCTCATCCTTTCATTCATACATTCATTGAACAAATACTGTGTGTAATTCGGGGGAAGAGGTCTCTCATCTTTTTTATTCATATACTCAACCAACAAATACTCACTGAGTCCTGACTGACTGTTCTCAGCCCTGGGAATAGACTTATAGAAAAGCAGCATCTGTTCCAGATGGGAGAGACATGCTATGAGAATAGATTATTGGGTATATTAGAATGAGATCAAAGTTATAGAATTTTGAATGTTTCCAATGAAGGAAATGATAGATGTTTAAGGAAATGGGTTTCCCAGTTATTCCAATATGACCATTACACATTGTATGCACATATTGAAATATTACACTAAACCTCATAAATATGTAGAATTATTACATAAAGATTAGAAATAGAATATACTTAAAAAAAATCTGTGAAGGGCCAGCCAAATTACTCAGCAGATTAAAGTTCCTGAAAGCAGGCACAGGAGCTGGACAGTCAATCTCTGGGCCTGCCATACTAGCCTCGCCTCCAGGGTGTACTGAGATGGCAATTGCGACTGGGCATGGTGGCATGTGCCTGTAATCCCAGCTCTTGGGAGGCTGTAAACAGACAGATCACTATGAGTCTGATCTAGTAGTGAGACCCTGAGCACCTTGTAGACCCTTCCCCACCCATCCCCCAAGAAAAATCTGTGAAGAAAAAGAAAAAAAAAAACAAAAAAAAAAAACAAAAACAAAAACCAAGGGCCATAGAAAACACCAGTGGGAGGATTTCGTCATCTTGGGACAGCCTCCGTAGGACTTGCAAAGAGGTAAAGATTTCCAGTTTCAGCAGTCTCAGCCCCAAGAAGACTTCAACAGGTCAATCACCCAGTTCATACAATATGTTGATGACGGCAGTTATGGTCAAGGAGAAAATGAAGGAGAAAGACAGGGAAGAGGAATAGGAAGGCCCAGAAGGAGCTCCCTTTCTGGAAGAGCGCTTCATCCTGCTACTACCCTTCTCTTCTTCTTGCCCTTTAGTGCCTCTGCTGGCCCTGAGCCCTGGCAGGGTCTCAAACAGCTATGCTCAGTGCCAGAAGAGGCGTGCAAACAGTGGCTACCTCTTTCGGAAATTCATCTTCCAAAAATTGCTTTCCATCCATTTTGCTCCAATTCTGGTTTATTTATTACCTACCAGTGAGCAGATGGAGCCATTTTTTCTCAGAGCTGCTTGAAAGAGATGCATTGCCATTGTGCAGAAGGCTCAGGGGCTGATTTATGAGCTGTGAACCACAAGAACCAGGCCCATTGGCCTACCTGGAGCTGCAGCTGGCAGAGCAGAACTTCCTGGCCAGCTCCCTGTGGGCTGGCTTTTGGGGTTGGGGATCCTAGATACTGACACCTTACCTTACCAAAGATGCCCCATTGTTTCTCACTGTGGGCTCTATGGGGTCTGTTCTATCAGGCCTCTTGCCACGGTCTCACCCTAGTGAACAGTAGGTAGAGAAAATGCTGCTCAAGAGAAAGACAATTTCCTTCTGCCAAAGGAAGCACTTGACCACATCTTTAATCATCTGAACATTCAGAGCGCTGCTCAGTTGGGTCATTTAGAAGTTATTATAGAAGCTAATTTGTTCTTTGACATTTTCTATTGAATTTTCACTTCCCTCACTCAAACTTGCAAAGATTATGACCCCATAATGTGGCCTATAAACCTAGCTTCTAACTACCAGTTGGAGCAGATCTCTGTCTTTCCTTCTGATTAGCTGTATGACTCTGGGTAAGTTGTTGGATTTCTCTAAGTCTTAGGTTTTCCAGCCATAAAATTCGGTGACTCACAGTGCCTGCATCTTAGGATTGTGGGGAGGATTGAATGAGAGAGTGTGTGCAGGATGGTTAGCTTCCTTGCGAGTGTACAACAGACATTCAAGGGGTGTTACCAGTTAATAGCATTGTTGGAAAATATTGCTAGTATCTTCCCTCTCAGAGCCAACTTTCCTTTGCTAACTTAACTGTGATTTGGAAGCTAAAGGAGACCAGCTGACTTTCTACCCAGCTGGAATAGGGCAAGTATTTTACTTAAACTGATCCTCATATTTTACAACTATGAAGCAGGGATAGTGATAACCTCATAGGGCTCCTAAAAGAAACAGAGCACTCCACGTGGAAGTTTCATGTAAATCCAGATCCTTATGCAAAGGCTGGCTATTGTCCTTATTTCATAAATAAAGTCTCTATTGATTCTCTTTTTTAAAATTTAATGTTATTATTTCATTTTGAAAAGTAAAGGACAAAAGCAAGAACAAAACTCGGAAACAATGATAGAAACAGGGTGACATACAACAATCCATATGTTATAGATTTTCAGAACAGAGTAGCTGGTTAAGAATGGCTGAGGGGGACAACCTGCTCAGGGCCCACCTTTCATCCGTCTCTAGGACAGGAACTTTCTTTCCCCCAATAAACATACTCTGCTCTTAACTGGAACAAACAAACAAATAAACAAACAAAAAACCAAAACCAAAAAGCGAAACAATGGTTGATATCTATTTTTATTGTCCAAAATGTTGCTCAGAGTAACAGGTATAGTAAGATGGGACATATGATTGCGTATTACCACTTGGCTTCCAGAAAACTTAATTTTTTTCTTGTCCTTCTAGTTTTACTTTTTGTCTTTTTAAAAATTTATTATGAAGAGAATATAGTAACCATTGATATGACATTAGAAATGGTACATATTTAAGGTCAGGGATGTAGCTCAGCAGCACAGTGCCTGCCTGGCAAGTGCAAGGCCATGAGATCGATTCTTGATCCAACAATGAAAAGACACAACAAAAACAAAACCATATTATTATGATTTTTCATTATAATTTTCTTTTATTTTGAAGAGTTAAAACAAAATGCTATTATTGAGAACATCAATGTGTAATACTAAAACCATGCTTGAAACACCTGTTACTTGGTCTTCTAAATGTGTAATGTTTTTAATGTCATATTGATTATACTCTCTTTAAAGTATTTTTAAAAAAATAATTAAATAAAATGAGAGGAATAAAAATTCAAGATTTCTTGAAAGCATGTGGTAATATTCAAGCATAAGTCCATCTTGCATAACTGTATCTGATAATCTGAACAGCAGATTTGATAAGAATAGTTAATATATCAATCACTGTTAATCAGCTATTCTTGTTTTGAAAATCTATAAAATCTGTATTGTTATATGTCACCCTGTTTCTTTCTTTGTTTTTTTCTTGTTCTTGTTTTTACTCTTAAAAATAAAGAAAATTATTTTAAAAAGAAATGAAGAAGACATTTAGAAGACCAAGATGACAAGTATTCAAGCATGATTTTTGTATTATATCTTGCTGTCCTCGATGTTGTATTGATTTTCAAGACATACACAGGCTTCTTACAATTCTCTGCCTAACTTCACCCTGGATCTGTGGCTTTTGTGGCCTTGGTGACAGGGAGAGAGTGGAGTTCCCTCTGCATGGATGCTCCCCTCAGGTAGATTCTTGAAGAGTTGAATCTGGGCTATTCTTTAGTTCAGATGACCTCAATACATTTGGAGGGGCTATCTGGAATCCCCACTTTGAAGTTAGAGTCTAGGATCTTGGCCACTAAGAATATTTAGTTCCCTAGTTTATTTCCCTGATACAGTTTTCTAGTTCTCTCCCAATACTTGAATCTAGACTTCCTTTTTTTTTAAATTTAGTATAGAATATAAAGGGTCTTACTACATAGATTGGACTGATAGTGATCCACCTGTTTTGAGCCTCCCATGAACTGGGATTATAGGTGCCTGCCACCACACCTAGTCTTAATCAAGGTTTCAACACACCCCAGAGACAGGGCAGGCCAGTTTGTGGTGCCAGGGATTGAGCTCCCACTCCTGCACTCTGCCTAAGTAGGCATTTTAGTCCACTGAGCTACCTCTCCAGCCCTTAGACTTCCTGTATTTGCCTGCTGACTGAATAATGCTGGGTCTGCTAAGAGACCTTCAGAGCCAGAGATCTATCACATTCTCTATCTTCAGTGTCTGCAGAGAGGCTGACATCATACTGTAGTGAGAACCCCCCAGAGAAGAGGCAAAGTCACCACCAAGTGAGGAGTTAAGGGTGAGAAGTACATGTGTGTTGGCTCTCCAGATGGATCTCCTGTGTTCCATGTTTTTCTCCTGCCATCTTCCCACCCTACTATGTCCCAGAGGGATGAGACATGTCTAGATTTTATGGACTGAAGAAATTTACTTATGACATCTTTGTAGAAGTCCCTCTCTCAAAATTAGTCTTCACCTGTGGCATCAGGTAACTTCTATGTAGAAGCATTCTGGAATATTGCAGTCCTCCCAAGAATCTGCCAGGCCAATTGTAGCCCACCTCAGAATAAAATTCCAAGGTCCCAGAGGTTACAGCTTTGAAGAGGCTGTGTCCACACAGCAGCCCCAGTCTGGTCCTTAGCGGGAATGGACAGTGACGCTTAATTCATTTTCATAACACATTTTTCTTTTTTATTCTTAGGGAAGGGTCTACAGGGTGCTCAGAGTCTCACTACAAGATTGGACTTGTAGTGACCTGCCTGTTTACAGCTTCCCAACAGCTGGGATTACAGGAGCATGCCACCATACCCAATCTCAATCACCACCATGCCAGTCTCAATTGCCATCTCAGCATGCCCGGGGGTGGGGCTGGCATGGCAGGCCCATGGATCAAACCTCCAGCCCTTGTGCTGCTTTCAGGTGCCTAATCCACTGAGCTATTTGGCTGGCCCTCATTACACATTCTAGAAGCAAGGATCTACCTGAAATCCTAGTGAGGGCCACTCTCTGGCCTTGGAAACTGCAAGTATCAAGGAGACATCTGGGTATGTGGGCTTTGTCCCTCCGTCTGGGCAGAGGGCTTGCACAGAGTCGCCACAGCCCTGGGTCTTTCCAGTAGCAGTGTCTCTACTTTATCTTGGGAAAGCTCAGAGATGGTCTCCTCTCTCAGGACAACTCCTCTTGTCTATATGTCTCAGGGGAGGTCTTTGTTTTGTTTTGTGGATTTCTCTTTGTAAATAAGAAATATCCTCAACTTGAACAGAAGCAAATGAGTTAGCATTTATTAAGTAAACACACATTGTTTATTCTGCATATCAATTACTACTGTTCTCTGTGTTTTCCCAAAAAGAAAATGCTTAAGACTTACATCAACACCAGGAAGTAGGACTGTTCTTAACACCAGTTTAAAGTTTGAGGAAGTGGAAGTACAAGTTACCTAGTTAAATTGTCCAAGGAGATAGCTAGTAAGTGGAAGGCTGGTGGGTCTTTCTGTAGGGTGACCAATATTCTGATTTGCCTGGAAATCAAACAATTTCCTGGTACAGGAGATTTTCAAAGCTCAGCCAGGAGGGTTCTAGGCAAACTGGGTTGAGTTGGACATCCTGGGCAATCTGACTTCGAGTTTCTGATCTTAATCTCTGTGCTTTGTTCATGTGTAAGCCCTGAGCCATGGAGACACCTGGAACGGGAGGTGAGTGATTCATGCAGGGTACCAGTTTAAATAGGTAGTTTGCATTTGAGCTTCCTGGCACCCACAGTAAAAATGAAAACTCATAATTTTCTTAGAGAAACAGACTTTTGATGTTTCTGTTGTCTGGTTTGGTTTGGTTTTTAAAATTGCATGACTCTCTGACCTGGATCCTTAATTAAAAATTACTTATCAACACCAGGAGAAAGTACTTAGGTCTGGTTTCTGGCAAAGGTAGAAACATGTTTGTATGGTTGTTCTCTGTACCAACCCAAGACTCCAAAAAGGTCCAACAGAATCCTAATAAACTCTGATCCAGAGGTGCTGTGCATAAAACGGGAGCAGGGCAGGCTTGCCGGGAGCCTGCCTGGTGCTCTCCCTACCACCATAGTGCCTGAAGGTTCCATGGGTGCCCAAAGACTCCACAGTGTCAAGTCTCCCAGCCTCTTCTCTGGGCTGCTGCCCCTGGCAGATCCATGTCTTTGGAAGCCTGACTGGCAGCTCTGGCTTCAGTGACACTGTGCGCTTTAGGGCAGGCCCCCACCAACACTGCTTAACCCCATCCTGGGCCAGAGAGGTGACAGAACAGGCCCTTGGTGTCATCCTGACTGCAGAATGAGGCTGGCCAGAAGCCCTGTCAGGAGCACCTGACTCTTGCTGGCTGGTTTTTCTTCAGGACTTTTGTTGGCTTTTCTTTTAAGCAACATCTTGGATTTCTTTCAAGGTCAAGGAGGAAGATGCTGATATAAATATACCACGGAGGGAGGAGGAACACACCCCACCCTAATCAAATTTGAGTTGAGACAGGATAAAAAATTAACCTTCATTTGAATATGTAAACAAACACAGCATTTGGTAATTTCCAGTCGTCCTTGGCTTGGGTCGCTAAAGAGCACCAGAAAGTGACTGAGCTGCCAGGACTTTTCAGGAGGAAAAACTTTATTCTTACAGGCTTTTTACACTTGAATGAGTGCTAAGTAATAATAATAGGCCCAGACTGAAAGAAACTCTCTCCACTGGAAGGGTGTCAGCTCCAGTGGGATGAAGAACTGGGAGTTCTTCAGGGGAGTGAGGGGGTGACAAAATATGGTTTGATGAATGCTGACATTCTGAATAAAGTCACTGCATGCCTTCACCTAGGTCAAGAAGCGACATTGTTTTCCTGAGCTGCAGTGACAGCGAGGTGACAGAGATTAATAGCTTGGTATTGACTGAGCAACTTCTAGTTCCTTATCTCTGTCAAGTCAAGGCTGTGTCCAAAGGCTGAAAGTGTTATTAGACTCATAATTGCAAAGACATTTAAAGGGTTTCCCCTTAAGGGACTATGAAATCCAATAAACCTTTCACAGAAAACCTCAAGCACTCCCGTACAAAGCCCCCGTCTGGGAGAACCGCACGCTCCCAGCCAAGTGCCGGGGAAACCTTGACGGCGCCAACATTGAATAATGTTTGATTTATGAAGTTGGTTTTGAATTTGTATCAGTTGTTTTATTAAAAATATATGAAAGGGAGTTTTAAATATGAGCAAGCCCTGTAGGCGCTGGTCTGTGCCATGCTGCCTGTCTGGCCGAACCTCGTCCTTCCTCCTTGCTCTGTTGCTCCAACCCAGGAGGAGGGAGGTGAGAGTGACAGCACAGCTCGTTTGCAGGGCTCATTTTGGTCTGCCAGGGATGAAGTCTCAATTTCTCCCCCAAGTCTTACAGAGAAAGGCAGAGGGGTGGAGGATGCAGGAGTGGGCGTGTGTAGGATTAGAGCATTGGATTTGCCATCTGGAAGGCAGCCCAAGGATGTCACTCAGCAAGCTGGATTTACTTGTCAAATAGCAACAGGGACAAGCATATTGGTTCTGGAAAAGGGGTGCCTCTCTTCTTCTAGAAAGGTTCCAGCTGGAGGTGCTATAGGTAGTGCTGGGGTCCTGGATAGAAAGAAGGGGGATTGTGGGACCCAGAAGGGATTACAAGCTATATAGGACACTGGCCTCAGTTTGCTGATTCTGCTGGAGGAGCAGTGGCATTTGCAGACTCTGCCCCACTGGACGGCTGTGTGGCCATCTTCCATCTTCCTGGAAAAGTTCTATTCTCCAGGGCTTTAACTTGGGACTCCCAGTTGTTTGCTACCCTGGCCTCCCAGTACCTAGTGTTTCTCTGCAGCAAACTTCCCTGAAGTGCTACCACATGCCACGGGCAGTGGGAGACAGGGAAGGCAGAAGTGGAGTAACGGGACTGACTTAGCTTCAAGCTGTGGCTCTGCCACTTACCAGCTGGAAGACTGTTCATCTCAGGGTATTCAGCTGTAGAATGGGAAGAGATATTAGGAGAGAGTTGTCCTGCCTTAGAGAGCTGTCCTGGAATGAAGGGTGCCAAAGCACCAGATGTACACTGAACACTTGCAACAAGTTGATTGAAGGATGGTACCCTGAGGCCACTGTCATTGTCATCTCAAGGATCCTCATTTGACATCTGTGGGCACTAAATCCCACAGATTGTGCAACCAAAGTTGTGTAGTTTGCAAGCAGCTGTGGCAGGGCCTGAATCAAGTCTGGCAGAACTTGAGTATGATACCAAAGCTCCTGCTCACCACCAACTAATTCTAGGTACTTGCTGCAGAATGTTTTGGGGTGACCCTTTGACAAGAAAGGAAGGAGGCATTTCTTTTATCATTGATGTTAATGATGCTACTCAATGATGAATGCAAAAGTCCCACCAAGCAGGCCTTCTTGGGATGGAATGGCAGGGTTTGTTTGTTTTTTTGCCTTTAAAAGGTCATTTATTATGAATTTTGAAAATAATACAACTTTCAAAGGATTGAAAACCACAGAGGTATAAAGATCCTAAATATAACAAATTATTACTTTTAAGGTATTTTTTTTTCATTGATGCAAACCTTTATTTAGGTTTTAGTGTTAATACATGTCCAGATAACATTACCACAAGACTGCCATTGAAAAGAATGAAGGGTGTAATATTATTGAACCTTTTGGTGTTGGAAGCAGAAGTCCTGATTTTAATCTAATTTTTTTATTAAGTTGACTATAACAGATTGATTCTCCCCACCACTGAATCAACTATTTTTCACAGAAATATTTAAGAAGTTTTCTGTCCTGCTGTTATGTTTAGGGGTAAAAATCCACAAAATAATAAAATATTAAATCAAAGCTAAAAATGACTTGAGGTGTTCTTTGCTTCACTTTTAAAAATTACAATAGAATCAAAGCGAGGTCTTTTCTTTGAATCAGGATTCTGTCTCACATCTCTGCTTCCTTTATTTTTTAATTACTTAATTTTAATAAGAAATATCAACATGATAGTTTGACAACACATCAGTAGTATATTCGCAACAACTGA